>SDVV010000027.1:0-51013 GCA_016164225.1 Gammarus roeselii | reverse complement strand
ATTTATCATGTACACACCCACACGCGCGTGAACAAATAATAATATTATTATTATCCGGCTGCATCAATGTTATTAGGTGAACTGTCACTAGCTCTGTATGTGCGAGTTGCTTTCGGTGTTTTTGAAGGATTGAGTGCTGTTTGGGTAAAGCCTCGATTTGTCAGATTGGTTTTGAAATTGAGTTAGTCATCCTATTCTGCTTTGGCGGTGTCGCTACCCATTCCCCTATTGCAGAAGGCTTAACTTATATGGAATATTCTGCTACTCATTTGATAATTGGCTGCTTATTAAAGATGAAGCGATTTGATTTTGCCAGTTTTCCAGCCATTTGATTAGCAATATATGAAAAATGCTTAGATTTTTGTTTGATCAATGCTTTTTTTTTCAGTAAAAAGTATACACGTTTGATGTGTTGTTACCCACATACTGGTCCTTCTTTTTATGTTCTGTGGCTGGATCAGTGAAAAGACAACAACTACTGGATCAGCAAATTAAAGATCTGGTCGTATCGTGTTTAGTTAGTTGAATATTACCTGTCCAGCTCACCCTTCAAAATAGCTATGGATTATTCAGTACAAGACCATTCTATTTTGTCACCTAAACCTGATCACTGCACAAAAGGAATGCCTTAGAAGTAATTGAAAAGAAAATTGTTTGTTACTACTTAATTCTCTATTGTAAATGTTATTTTCTACAACTGGTACATTAGCTTGTTTCACCTGTTCATTGCAGTGTGTAATATGAAATGGACCTAGATACTAAGGCTTGTGCATATCCGCATGGCTGTACACATCTGTAGTCTGTTGGAGAGAGCATTTCTGTCTGATTAGCTGTTTCGTTGTGGCCTGCTAATGCATTCTCTGTCTGATTGCTTCTTTGTTTATCTTGAAGAAACAGTGCTGTGTATAGATCGTATATTCTGCCTTCTTAACTTGCTCGTTTAGATTTGAAGTTGTTAACTTATCCGCAGGGGGCAGAGAACTGTGGGTCACACAGTTCTATTCAACCTACTTTTTCACTTTTATTGACATTTATTTCATCTTTAGTGTACATACAATTGTCTTTATCCAATTGGGTAAGCATCAATAAAGAAAAGGACACCAAAGGCATGCCACTTGTTATATGCTTTTAGTTCGTGTAAAACTGTGGTTAATTTTACAAAACTCTTGTTTGGTGTTCATATCATATTCAATCATCAGTCAGATGAAAAATTCGTGGGAAAAAATTGATTATGTCGAACTCATATCAGGTGAGGCTCATGGTGGGCGTCAGCTGCCCATCGCACAGTTCTCTGCTCCGCTAACACCGTGTGATTTTTGTTGTAGCTGTTCCCTCAGTGTTGCCTGGTCTGTGTTGCCCTCGTAGCAGTGCTTGCATTGTGTGTTGTCCCTCACAGACGTGTACAACGACACCGGCAGCCTGATGGGTGACTTCACCCCCGGCGGTGTGCACCTCTCAGAACCTCCTCCCACACCTCCCTCCTCAGCACCTATGACCTCCTCGCAGCAGTTCCTAGCAGACCCTGTCCCGTCTCAGCACCACTACAGGCCTGATAGTGCACAGCACCACTACATCCAATCTGACCCCAGCAACTCCCAACAGTATCACGGCAACGTCACCCCTCAACCTTCTCAGCAACAGCTTTATTTGTCTGACCTCAGTAACTCTCAGCAGTACTTGCCTGCCGACCCTAACGACCTTTATGGTTACACTCACGGGCCTGGCACTCCTCAGCCCTCCTCCCACCATCCCCAAGAGTCCCCATACGCCTCCAGCAATGGAGGAGGAGGCGTGGTACCCTCGCACATGCCCTCTTCACACCACAACTACTTTGAACCTGACGACACCCTCTCCTCGTCGATTCACGCTCCTCCCCCTTTGCCTCCTCAACCCAATGCCATCCCTTCTGGGCCTAGCACTCCCTCCCTCCCACCCGCGGGTCCCAGCACCCCCTTTTTCGCCCCCACCGGTCCCAGCACCCCCACCTACGCTCCCCCTTCATTTGCACATGCCGCGCCGCCTCTTCTGCCTCGGTCACCTTCTGTCGACAGTGCTTCCAGAGGTAGGCTGGTGATGATCATGAAATGGGGTGGACCATTGGGCGGGCTAGTGGGCACCACGGGGCGGGTTAGCGGCGATCATGAAATGGGCTAGTAGAGGCCATGAAAAAGGCTAACAGAGACCATCGGTTGATGGGCTAGTGGTGACCATGAGTGTGCTAGTGGGTATCGTGGTGGACTAGTGGTGATCATGAAATGGGATAATTAGGTAAGATAGTGAGGAACATGTGTTGGTCTTGTGGGGACCGAGGGGTGGGCTAGCGGTGATCGTGGGTTGGTTCATTGGCGACCATGGGTTGTCCTATTAAGGACTATGCGGTGGACTAATGTGGACCATGGGGTGGGCTAGTGGAGCTTATAGCATGAACTTCTGGTGACCATGCGGTAGGCTAGTGTTGACCACGGTTCTAAAAGTAATTGTTGGATCACCGCTTTCAGAGATGAGCTTCCTTCATAGGTGGGCTTATGTCATATTCTACTGTATGGAAATCACGGGAGGTTACTACGACCCGATGGGTTGGATTGGACAATCCACCGAGCGGTTAGCCTTCCAGAACATTCAGTTCATTTGCTTTCACTGCAGGTGAGTACACTGTTCAGTTTTGCCTTGCTGCAATAGAGCTTTTGTGTAATCTCTTGATCATTTTTCTATTGCCTGTGTCATTTTCATAGGCAGAAGCTAGTTTGGACAACATATTCTCAAGATGTTGTATGAAAGCACACAATAACATTGATGACCAAACAGCTCTCTGAGTGTTGCAGAGATGCCAGCACATTTTGCAGCTCTCTGAGTGTTGCAGAGGTGCCTGCACATCTTGCAGCTCTCTGAGTGTTGCAGAGGTGCCTGCACATCTTGCAGCTCTCTGAGTGTTGCAGAGGTGCCTGCACATTTTGCAGCTCTCTGAGTGTTGCAGAGGTGCCTGCACATTTTACAGCTCTCTGAATGTTTCAAAGGGGCTTGCACTTTTTACAGTTCTCGGGTTGTTGCAGAGGTGCCTGCACATTTTGCAGCTCTCTGAGTGTTTCAAAGGTGCTTGCACTTTTTACAGTTCTCGGATTGTTGCAGAGGTGCCTGCACATTTTGCAGCTCTCTGAGTGTTTCAGAGGTGCTTGCACTTTTTGCAGTTCTCTGATTGTTGCAGAGGTGCCTGCACATTTTGCAGCTCTCTGAGTGTTTCAAAGGTGCTTGCACTTTTTACAGTTCTCGGATTGTTGCAGAGGTGCCTGCACATTTTGCAGCTCTCTGAGTGTTTCAAAGGTGCTTGCACTTTTTACAGTTCTCGGATTGTTGCAGAGGTGCCTGCACATTTTACAGCTCTCAGTGTTGCAAAGGTGCCTGCACATTTTACAGCTCTCAGTGTTGCAGAGGTGCCTGCACATTTTACAGCTCTCAGTGTTGCAGAGGTGCCTGCACATTTTACAGCTCTCAGTGTTGCAGAGGTACCTGCACATTTTACAGCTCTCAGTGTTGCAGAGGTGCCTGCACATTTTACAGCTCTCAGTGTTGCAGAGGTGCCTGCACATTTTACAGCTCTCAGTGTTGCAGAGGTGCCTGCACATTTTTCGACATGCATGCTAGCGTTCTTGCACTGTGTAGTTCATGTTGAATAATGTTATGAATATAGTATTGGTCAACAGTACTGATGAGGAATTATTATATACTTTACTTTTCTTGTATATAATCTTTCTGAGAGTATACCGTTTGATTTCCCTGAATATTTCATTCCGTTTCCATGCGGAACCGCCAATATCTGCTGACGTAGTTATGGCTTGAAGTAGCTACCTTCTCAACGAAAACTTCAGATCATCAATTTTATTAATAATCGACTAGCGTGGCGTGTGAGTTCTCTTCTTTCCAGTTTTCCTTTGAGACCTCACAGTTCCTTGCTATGTTGTTGAAGACGGCGAGGTCTGCAATGAAAAAGTGAAATATAAGTACTGTAAAGTCATGGAGAGCCTATTTGTAATTAAATGGTCGATCTAATCTTTTCGTTTGGTAGTTAACTACTTTGAGCAATGATTATGAAGAGTACAAGGGCTGCTAACGTAATTAGATATTGGTGTCTCTGTTGAGGAACGGTTCTAAAAAACATGGAAATCGAACAGTATTCTCTGTGCTGGAATAAATGTGAACCTTTGTATTTATGAGAAAATATTATCCTCATTGTCTTTCTGGTGAATTTATAAACGATCACATCAGCTGTGTTCTCGGCCTTCTTTTCTTCAGTCTTCCATTACGACAAGACGCTTCTTCATCCCCATAGTCCAGTGACGGAATCCTGGACCATCCCTTCACGCCATAACACTCGTCTCCCACCCTCCCCGCAGTCCGGTGGCGGGACCCCGATCTGCACGAGGTCATCGACTTCCTGAGCAACCCCAACAACGTGGTAAAGGCCAATGCCGCGGCGTACCTCCAGCACCTCTGCTACATGGACGACCCCACCAAACAGAAGACCAGAATACTAGGGGGTATCCCGCCTCTGGTCGCTCTGCTCTCGCATGACTTGCCGGACTTGCACAGGAACGCTTGCGGGGCGCTCAGGTTGGTGGTAGCGATGAGACCTCTTCAGGGTGTTGCTGTGCGCCAATCACCCTGGTTTTTTGAATCTCCAAGGAAACACAACTCGTGAAGCAGTCAGGCTGTTAAGTTGAAAGGTCTGTGTGATGATTTCACACGCTCCATTGGTGCTGCAACTCTGCAGTGTTCACCTCCAGTGTGCAACCCCTGAAAGTGATATTATTGGCTGAGTACAGCGCCAAGGGATCGTGTGGAAACGTCACATGGCAGCTAGGAGCGCACAACTACCGTTACAGCCCAACCTCTTCGTGTGTTGAGTTCCCTATTTGATATTAACCTGTTTTTAGTGAATATAGCTTTTAGTTTGATCATAGATACGGCATGGTAACTGCCCTGGCAGTTAATGATCTTGATGCCACGATAACAGTTTGTGTGTTTGTTGCTGGAACCCTGTCTTGTCTTGATCCACATTCTGTGTCTCCATGAACATGCATTTTCTTAATTTATTGTTAGTGGCCCGAGCTCTACCATGTCGTGATCTACATTGTGTGTCGTTAGGAACCTGTCGTACGGGCGTCAGAATGACGAGAATAAGCGCGCCATCAAGGATGCCGGGGGCATCCCAGCTCTGATCAGACTGTTGAAGAAGACGCGCGACAGCGAGGTCAAGGAACTTGTGACAGGGATACTCTGGAACCTGTCCTCCTGCGAGGTGAGCAAGGGGCACGAGGCACTAGGAAGGTGAGCCTGGTCAGGGATAATCCTTTTGCCATTGAGAAGAATGTGCTTGTATTAGAAGGGGAGTAAAATAACCCTGGAGACTATGGTGATCGAGAGGAAGCTCATTTCTGGGTTGTAGGGAGCTGCCTTCGCGAATTGACGAGAAAAATCTGGTGTAACGATTGAACTATCTCAAGTAACTTTTAGAAATGTAATCAATGTAAAACCTTTTTATTGAACATATTTTGATGTTTGCTTTTAATTGACTCATGTTTCCCTTTCCTGTATGATAAGTTCCCTGCAATTTCATCAGTCCCTGAACACTAGTGTTCGAATTGGCGTGTGCGTGTGTCCCCTAATTATGTGTTGATCGAAAGGAGCTTATTTCAATCTGACTCTGCCGTATACTCAATCCAAATGACCAATACAATAACTACGAGTCCATAGCTCCTTCAGATATCATCATGAAACAAAAGCGTATGTTCCAACCTTAACACCAGTAGGATGTGATTCAGTTTGTGCAAACGTTATTCCCTGCTAACATCAGGTGGTAGTGGGTGCATTCGAGATGACGTCATTTAGCCCAGACCAGCGGCAATTACTTCGTGGTCACTGACAACGAAAATGAATATGGGAAGCCACCTGTAGCTACCACCTGCTCGTTGGAATTTAGAAACTCGCACTATCTGAAGAGATGTGCATCTGGGAACGCCTATAGCATCGCTTCTGGCTAATATCAGGTGTTATTTTGGTAACTTTCTAGGAGTTGAAAGGCCCCATCCTGGAGGAAGGGTCTGCAGTGTTGGTAAGCCACGTGTTGGTGCCTGCAAGTGGCTGGGACGGCGGAGAGGTGGAGAGGGACCCCAACACAGACGTCTGGTGGTCTACTGTCTTCAAAAACGCCTCCGGAGTTTTAAGGTTAGCTATAACACAGACGCCGTTTCTGGTGTTTTTGCGTATCCTTCTTTTTGACTATGTAACTTAGGAGTTTCTATACATCCTGTGGCACTCTTGCATTTTTCTGACGGTCACCGCGTAAAGGACATTGACCTAACGTAGTTGTAAACCTATCTCTAACATATTTAAAATAAGACTGAACAACTTGATGTAGCACTGTTTGCTGCTTTCACGTTCGATGCCAGAAGGCCGCTGGCTCCAGCGCGCTTAAAAGCCTCTTCAACCTGAACTCAACTACTTCACTATGTTAATAACATGGGATGTTCGGATCCGTATTTGTAATATTACCGCATTCTTGGTGTATCTTCCTCCATAAACAAATCAAAACTAACAACACAAACTACATTTTTATGCTTTTCGTTCTTCATTCCACTTGAAAGGTAAAGGCTGCTAGAATCTCAAGCAGGCGTAGGCGTTTTCTAATAATTTCCTCCTCCTTGGCCGCAGAAACGTAAGCTCTGCCGGCGAGCACGCCCGCACCCGCTTGCGCCAGTGCCCGGGTTTAATCGACGCGCTACTTGCCGTCATTAAGAGCGCCATCCACGGCAGCTCGCACGACAACAAGTGCGTGGAGAACTGCGTGTGCATCCTGCGCAACCTCTCCTACCGCTGCCAGGAGGTCGACGACCCCAACTATGACAAGAACCAGCCTGTGGTGCCCACGCGAGCCACCGCTGCAACTGCTAAAGGTGGGTAGAAGCTTCCTCTTGTACTTCTCCTTCCACCCTCCCTGTGGTTCCCGCGCGAGTCGCTGCTTAAGATGGGCTGAAGCTTCATACTATACCTCTCCTACCCTGTGCTCCCGTCATGATCACCGGCTACAGTGGTAGCATTTCCTGTGTCGTTCACCTACCTCCCACTCATTGTGTCATAACGCCCACGCAGGATAACTCGTAACGCTCTCCTATCCAACCAACCCTCCGTTTAATATTTCCTTATTCTAATTTGTTCAAAAAAACTACGGATATAAGGCGTTTTTAAGTGATTGCTGGGACCACCGAATCCTATTTGACTTGTGGTTACAATCGCTGCTAAGGTTGGGAATTAGGCTTGTTGATAATTCGCTTCAGCTCTATTCGACAGCTAGGGCCTCGTTGCTAATAACTGTCTATTTATTTTTTTGGACTTGAAGTAACTCATTCTCTATTCATTAACCCAAGTGTCTGTCGTGTGCCTAACCTCGTCCCCCTTTCTTGCCCCCACGCTACCCTTCCAGACGGAGATGACGGTTTTGACAAATGCGGTAGGTCGGCTGCGGGGGGACTCCCCAAGGAAAATACACTATGTAAGATGATCCTTTGCCGCGCCTTGCCTCGCGCTGCTCCTCTTTGGCTGCTTTCAATCCCGAATGACTGGCAGACACCAGAATGATCCCTCCCATACCCCTATGTCCTCCTCCTGCTGTTCTAAAGGCTTGTTGCTCTTCTCTAATGCTATGGGAGTTCTTCTTGAGTTATGAGAAAATGTGTTGGAAAGATGTTTGCTTTTTCTGCTCTGGCCTGACGATGCTGCATTAGCTGGATGAAGATCAGCTAGTCCATGTGTGGTCGTTGTCCACGGGTCAAAAGGAATGCTATATAAGAGCATTATTGAAAGACGACAAATTCGTAGTCGTATGGCTGGCTGTAGCCAGGAAGTTAAAATCTGCTACCGTAACCCCTGCGTATGGTAGAATGCAACTAAAAGGGGAGCCCTGTAGCCGGGGAGTTAGAATTGTTCTAACGCAACCCCTGCGTGTAGTAGAAGGGGCGGGGCGAGGGGGCTAGGAATCCCTCTGTAGAATTCTCCATAAAAGACAGCAAGACGAGCGGTAGGAAGATAGCTCACACTTCTCCGAACCATTTCGTTAGGGTCGCTGAATGTGCTGGGTTGTAGTACGAATGAAGCAAAGAGGAAAGGTATTGGCGAGGAGGATGTTTGATGTGATGGCGAGGAGGATGTTTGATGTGTTGGCGCTGAGTGAGACGACGTTGAAAGATAAGGGCGAATGTGAGTTTAGTGAGGTAAGCGGAAAAAAGTCGGTCGTGGAGGAAGGTCGGGCACAAGAAGATGTGGTGTTGATATCGCTTTTTCAGTGTGGTTGTTCTGGGCGACCTTATTGCAAGAGTTGGAGATGTAGTGGTGGAGAATGTGATAGGAAGGTATGACGTTCCTGGTAGAAATAACTGTGGAGAAAACCTGATAGATCTGTGCACAGAGCAGGAGCTGGTGGTCGGAAACAGTTTGTTCAAACAGCGAGATATCTACAAGTAAACATGAGTAAGGATGGCCCATGATGCAGTGGTGGAGAGACCGCTGATGGATTTTGTGCTAATATCGAGCCGAGTGGTGAGGAGGCTGTTGGATGTGAGGGTGTTGAGAGGGGAGGGTGGAGGAGTGTCTGACCATCTACTGGTGAGATTAAGAGTAGAGAAAAGGTGGAAAAGGATCAAAGGAGTGGGAGGAAGAAGAGAGGTAGTGGAGGTGAGTGAACTGAATGTGGAAGCATAGCTGAGGAGTTCCAGCAGGCGTTGAGGGAGGAATATGACTACGTGAGAGGGCAGGGCCTGCGAGACGTGGAGGAGAAATGAGAGACGTTCGGAGATGCGTTGTTGAGATGTGCAAAAAATATGTGTGGTGTGCGTGGGTGCAGAAGGTAAGGCTGTGAGTGGTGGAACTTGGTCAAACATAGCGGCGGCACAGGAAATGAAAACCATTGAGGAGTGGTAGGTAACGAGGTCGGTGGTGACCTATGACAACGAAAGATAAAAAAAAAGAGGCGAAGCTGGTGGTGAGGAGAGCAAAAAGGGATGCTGATGCCAGGTGGGGCAGACGGTTGTGCCAGAATTTTGAGGAGAACAAGAAGGTTTTCTGGGAAGTGGTGAAGCAAGTGAGGAAGAGGGAGACTGGAAAGGAGAACTTGGTGAAAGATGAAAGTTGTCAATTTTTGTTGGAAAGTGGCGATGTACGGAAAAGGTATGCCGAGTATTATAATGAGTTTTTGAAAGGCAAGGATGACAGAGAGGCTAACATTGTTGCTGAGGGCGGTGGTGCATGCATGCTGGGTTCGGAGAGAGACTTGTTGCGGACATAACTAGGGAAGATGTGCAAGAGGCAGTAGAGGTGATGGTGCAAGAAAAGCCCATGGCTTGGATGGTGTTGCTACTGGATGCCCGAAAAGGGGTGGAATAACAATAGTCGAATGGCTGGTGAGGCTACTGAATCTGTATTTTGTGTCGGCTGTGGTACCGATTGATTGGCGCAGTGCTTGCACTGTACATGAGCAAAGGATATAGACATGAGTGCTGCAACTCAAGAAGTATCAGTTATGTATATGTAATCGGTTAGTTGTATGGGCAAGTGCTGATCAAATGGATTAAACTGTACGGATGGCGCAATTGGAGAGGAACAGTGTGGCTTTAGGAGTGGTAGATGATATGCCGATCAGATTTTTGCAGTAATACAAGTCTGTGAGGATATGTTATAAGCCTTTGTGGATTTGGAGAAGGCGTACGACAGGGTTGGCAGGGAAGCGCTGTGGAGGATGTTCCGTTTATTTGGAGTGGGTGGAAATCTGTTCTAAGAAGTTCTAAGTTCCTATGTTGACGGCAGAGCATGTGTCAGAGTGGGGAGCAAGGTGAGTGATTTGTTCACAGTGAATATGGGGCTGAGACAGAGCTGCGTTGTTTCCCTGACTGTTCAACTTCTACATGGATGGCGTGGCCAAGGAGGTGAACGCGAGTGTATTGCATAGTGGCTTGGAGCTTTTAGAAGCGAATGAGCGGAGTTGGCAGTTATGCCAGTTACTGTTGGCGGATGATGTGGCTCTAGTGGCGGATTCAGAGGATAAGCTGTGTAAGCTAGTATCGGAGTTATGTAGAGTGTGGGAGAAGAGAAGGTTTCGAATGAACGTGGGGAAAGTAAACTAATGAGATGCGCGATGAATGTCTAAGCGAAAATAAAAATTATCCTTCTAAATTAAAATTTAGTGGAGGAAGTTTAGTGTTTTAAGTATTTGGGCTTCCATGTGAAGAAGATTGATCTAGTGGCAACTGAGGTGTAGTTGCGAGTGAGAAAAAGGTGTAAGTGTTGATTGCACTGAAAAATGTAATGATCGGTTGGGGATGGGATCGAAGACATGGTTGTATGAGGGTGTAATTGTCCCAACTATGCTCTACGGAGCTGAGACTTGGGAGGGGGGAGAGCAGTAGAGAGAAGAAGCTTGAATGTTTGAGGAGCATGCCTGAAGTGACGCTGTGAGACAGGATTAATACCGACGTGGTTCAAATTAGAACGGGGGCGGTAGAGAAGTTAGCGGACGAAGGTGATTCGCGTGTTCTGATGTGGTTCGGGCATATGGTGAGGATGGATGAAAGGAGATAAGTAAAAAGGGTGATGCAAACTGGGGCAAGTACACGTGGGCCTTGAGTTAGACCGAAGATTGGTTGGATGGATAATGTGGAGCAGGCGTTAGAAATTAGAGACTTGAGTGTGGAGGTAGCGAGAGAGCGTGCAATGAAAAGGCGTGAGTGGGGAATGAGTGTGAATGGATGATCTTGACGCTGCCCTGATGTGCTTTCCCGCTCTTGGCATCTCGTCGTGGTTGGGAGGGGGGCCCAGTTATCATGACGCGGCAGGAGTACACCAGTCATGCTGTCGGGCCCTGCTGCTGACACTGACCTCGGACCTCACTCATGACCCGAAGTGTGTTGCGAGGTCGTGTAAGTTGTGTGAGTGTACGAGAGGTTTTTTTTGGGGGGGGGGGCGTCTCATTGAATTGTTCCTGTTGGAAGCTGTTCTCTACTAAACTTTCGTTTCTAATCTTGCATAATGTATCTGTCACTTGAGGTGGTTCTCTATTGAATTATATGTATTATCATGCTGAAAAGGGCTAAGTTGTGTGAGTGTGAGCACAAAAGGGCTAAGTTGTGTGAGTGTGAGCGTATGAGGGTGTAAGGTGCGCCTTGCCGTCGGCCACCCCCCTTTCTGGGGGATGCGGCCTAGTGTCTGTATCTGTGATCATGCTCAATGTATCTGCTTGAGGTGGTTTTCTATTGAATTCTATTTATTATCCTGCTCAAGGTATCTGCTTGAGGTTGTTCTCTCCTGAAGTTAGTTTAAATCTTGCTAAATGTTTCTTCTGGAGGTCGTTCTCTCCTGAAGTTGCATTTCTAATATTGCCTAAAAGAATACTTTCATTGTGTCCTACCTTGGTAAATATTTTAGTCATTACTTGGAATTATTTTTCTGCCTATGCTGTCCCTTTTTTTTGGATCACCTTGTCACTCTAGTCCCATCTTCTTTTGGATTGCGCTCCCCCAAGAATAAATGTAAAGCTTTTCAGCTTGAACGGGGTTTCATGTGCCATTGAGGAATGCTTACCAACAAAATTGAAGCCTCATGTAAGGACCAACTGGCGCCGTGACTATCGATTTAAATGAGTCCAAGCTTCGATCACCTCGTAACGTGACAATTTCTTGGCTTTTCGTCAACTGCGCTGAGTCTAAGCCGATTGAACGCAGTGCGCACGGAAAAGTCGTTTGCTGTTTGTCATTCAGCCATGCGATGAACATTGATCGAATTATTGTAGGTACGCAATATAAAGAAAACTACGTGGAAGTTTGCCTTCAGTAAATATAGAATTGTTTGGTTCTGCTGGGGCTGGCGCGTCTGGTTTGCAGTAGATTGGCCTTGTTAACTTCTAAGGATTTTCTTACATCACTTTGCATTTTACCTGTTATCAGTCGTCTCTTATTGTCCTCCTTTTGCGCGGTTGCTCCTCTGTCCCTTCAATTGTCTTTTTTGCGCGGTTGCTCCTGTACCCCTCCTATTGTCCTCATTTTGCGAGGTTGCTCATCTGTCCCTTCCATTTTGCCCCCCCAACAATTAACTTATCAGCTCACCCTGAACCCTCTCCATCCAAAATCAAGACGTCCTCTGCCAAGTCGTCCAGGGATTGAAAGCAGATCAATTGCAGCTACAATAAATCTTCACAATCTCAAGAATGGAGCGCTAAGTCTACGTTTGCTTATTTACCCTCAGCTTAGTTCGTTTTATTGTTCGCTCTGCTCGTCCACGGCATGCCGCTAAAACTTCTGCATTCTCTTAAACTGAGACAGGCACACATTTACACTCCACTTATAAAATGTATGTGATTATCACGCATGTTTTGGTTTACCATTTCTTGCTGTCTGATTGATACCGTCCCTTTGCACTTGCTCACCTACAACATAAAAAATTCGCTAACTTACATTTAGCAGGAATCATTTCTTACTAATGTATCAGTCATAACACCGAATTTTTGCTGCGACATAACTACCGGTCCGTCTCCCACTCACGACCATCCCATTCTTCAACACGACGCCAAGGGCAAGAACGCGCGCCAGGGCTGCGTCAAAAGTTCATTCATTCACAGTCATTCTCCCCTAACGCCTGTCCCTTACGCGCTCTTTCCTGCGTCACGCTATCTATCTCCCATACTTCAGTCATCCCATTGGCCTTAGTTACTCTTTTCAGTCGTCTCCGCTTTCATTGCGCTTTTCATCAATCTCCCATCATCCATCCTCACCATGTGTCCATCACCATTCAGAAAAGAATGCAACAACTTAGTCAACTGACGTTGCTTGCATCCATCTGTCCCATCACGTACCACGAATTAAATTGCCAAAGGTTCGTGAATTGCTTTGATTTTGTCGTTTTGTGGCTTAAATAATTGAAGTGACAACTTCATTTGAAAAGCTTAATTGCGTTTTTCCCTAAAAATTGTTTCACCAAAGAACATAGCTCAAAAGATGTCAAATTTTGAGCTGTCACTCCACAAGTATAATTCGATTCATTTGTAAAGAAAAAAACTACATATTTCTCATAAAAGCACGGAATTGACCATTTTGGGGTCCAAAACACACAATTTCACTACTGTGTGTTTTTCTAAATGTGTTGTGAATTTTCCAATCGTATATGTGGACGCATGAGAGGCGTGTCATGCGAATCGTGCCATTGGCCACCTCCCTTCTGAACGATTCGGCCTCACGTCGGTATTCGTATCAAACATTAACTCACACATACACTTGACTATCTTCAACGAATACGGAACACAGCCTTGCGCATCGCAACGGGCTTTACACAGACCGAGCCCATTCTTTGTCTGCTCGAGGAAACCAAGGTCTCTCTATCAAATTATCAAATATCATTTCGATATGAGAGGGACACAATTCTTGAGCAAGATGGCAGACCTGTTTTTTTTCTGCCACCACCTACTGTACCCATGTCAAACCCACCAAAATATATATACACACCAGCAGCACACTTCGGCTCAATTCACCCCACCACTCAATAACATTCTGACCACACGTCTGTGCAAGAACAGATATAAGATCACTTCACAACTTTTTATCTGACCGACCAGAACAAGCACGGTCCTACAGAGTTACCCACCGGAGGTGGACGTGAAACAGTTAGGGTTGCCCAGGGGTGACTGGGTTCATCTGCCGAGGCAGAAGTGCAGGCAGTAATCCCCCACATAGACCTGTCGAGGCTGAGATTCAGTCATACTAACATAGACTAGGGAAGTACTCTTCCGATCTGTGCATGCGGTGCCGGGGCGCGCCCGAGATAAACGACCACGTCATAGCGTATAAGCAGATCACCATTGCACCCGGCAGGCTCAACCATAATGTCACGTCGGTGCGCGATTCGTGAGAGCACCCGCAGAGCAGCATCAATTTTCTCAAGGGTGTAGGTCTTAGATAGGGACCCGCACCGGTCGTAACATTCCCATCATGCACATAGCGGTGGGTATCCGAGCTCTCGGACTGTACGCCATCCGTGGTTCCTCCACCACAGGAGGAGCTTGATCTAAGCAGCAGCAACAACAACAATAACTCAGAACTTGAACATTTTCGCCTCGCTCATTGCCTAAGTTTTTTGTCTGAGGGTGTTACATATAAACACTACGGCTTCGTTGATATTGTACGAGTAGATTACAGAAAAGCAGGAACCACACAGAACGCTTGCGTTAACTACACTCTTTGATGTCGCGGCAGTGCACTAATATTTGCTTCGATTATGTGTTATGTGTAGTTCCTTCAATCCTCTGACGAAATAAAATGCTGAGCTATAATTTTATTTTATATGGCTAGCCTCTTCTTCATGATCATAGCCTCTTCTTTACAATCACGGCCTCTTCTTTACAATCACGGCCTCTTCTTTACAATCACAGCCTCCTCTTTACAATCACAGCCTCCTCTTTACAATCACAGCCTCCTCTACAAACATAGCCTCCTCTCTACAATCACAGCCTCCTCTCTACAATCACAGCCTCCTCTCTACAATCACAGCCTCCTCTTTACAATCACAGCCTCCTCTTTACAATCGCAGCCTCCTCTTTACAATTACAGCTCCTCTTACAATTACAGCCTCCCCTTTACAATTACAGCCTCCCCTTTACAATTACAGCCTCCCCTTTACAATCACAGCTTCCTCTTTACAATCACAGCTTCCTCTGTACAATTACATACAGCCTCCTCTTTACAATCACAACCTCCATTTACAATCAAAGAATCCTATTTACAATCACAGCCTACTCTTTACAATCACAGCCTCCTCTCCACAATCAGGTCTCCTCTTTACAAATGCAACCACCCTATCACTGCAAGCTACGATAAATATGTTTGTCCGGTTTTCTCTTATTTTTTAGCTAGTGAAGGACCAAGTCTCAATGCAAACATTTCTTTCTTTGACACAGTCATTTAGGGAGTTTTTTAATCATTCACCCGCACCAGATCCTTTAGCGCTGAAGTGTTAAGTTGTGGTGTGATAGCGAGTGTATGAAATTAGTGCAAAGCGCGTCTTGCCGTCGGCCACTCCTCTGTTGTGGTATTCGGCCGCATGCCTGTTTCTGTGTTAACGATGTTGCAGGAAGCGTGATAAGATTGAGACATCAGGTCATGCGACTCGCGCACGATTTGTTTGCTAGTTGAGGCGTATTGAAACAACAAGAGATGGAAGATGGATTACATTTTTCACTAGTTTTGTGTTCGAACAACAATATACAAAGTCCTTAACACAAAGGAAGAATTCACTGGACTTTATCTGATGTTGAATGAATGAAAAATAATCGACAGCTTCTGAAACAGTAGCTTAAACAAGTCATTTTATTTTATATATGCACACCAGGAGTTTTTTTGGTTAATCCCCCACAATCTGTATTAGTATGTCGCCTTGTAGATGATGAGAAATTTGCATTAAACGGGAGTCATCATCAATATACCAAGTGTCAAAGTAAGAAAAAGAGACCAACTGTGATACTGCAACAAGATAAAATATTGCTCTGAGCAAATTTAAAACAGTTTGCTGATATTTCCACTCTGAAATTTTTTGTTAGTGTTTTAAAACAGTCTATGGATATTCTCCCTTATCATTGGTGCCCCCCTCCCCCTCTACGCTGATTCTATACTAGCACCGTTTAGTTGTCATTGCGCCAGGAGTGCTGCGCTGTCCCAAACTCTGACTAAGTAGTAACTCGGCAACAGGTTATTTGTGATGTGCCCTGGCATAGTGTTGTTCTGTAGCTATCAAAATCATTTCAATAGTTTTCTTATCAAGATGTGTGAGACACTGTCTTGACTAGGTACTATGTGAAAGCTAATATATACATGGTCCACAAGTGATAGCCTATTGCAATGAAGTAGGCATCTTCCTCCCATCACAGTATTGGGCAGGGACAGCTGTGCCACTCCCTTACCATTCTTCGTTCTCCGCCACTTCTGTGAATGCAAGCTTTATTTGCAAACATGATTTTGTGTATACTAGAAGTTATTTTGTATTGCAGTTGACACGGCAATCAGTTGGTATGAACGCTTCAACTACACATAGGTTTTGTGAGCAGTTTAAAACGTTTCTATTTATGAGGAATCCCCCTTAAGATACAATTCAGAATTTTGAAAACTTTGCTGACAAAATTATCAGGTAGGCCAAAGAATATCAAACTATAAATCTGTATTTTTATAGCTAAATTATTGATGTGATCAATGTAATCTGGCCTTAAGGCGTCCAGTTATCACTAATTGTACTCCAGTGCACTAGAAAGCCATGGCACTCTAATCAGATCTATCACTAACTCTTGAGGCGTCCGTCTAGTCCAGGCCGCAGTGGCTGAAGGGTTTGCCCGCTCTGCAGCTGCTAAACCTCTTTAAAAGCTTACTTAAATTCACGGAGGTGTTTTAAAGTAGCAAAGAAAAAATTTATTTGTGTTTAATCTGTAGCAAAAAATACAATTGAATATTTCAACACAACATGAGTTTTTTTGTCATAGAACTCAGGATATTGAGAGATGCAGTAATGAAGTGTGCAATTAGTTGGTGTGGTAGTGTTGAGTGGGCTGGTATATGCTACAAGGGTAGTTCATCAGGTCCAACATTACCGATTTAGGCTTGCGAACATTCCAGTCTAATCTTCACAATCCTTTACCAACTTTGAGGACCAGTACACTCGATGTTTCCCCTGAGTCTGTCACCACTGCAGTGTCGCAGTGTCATTGATAAATAACTATTGGCTCAACTGCTTACTGCTATCCACAGTACACTAACTAGTCTACTAGCCTAGTCGATGTACCTTGCAGATATCTATGACTATTTTCTAAATTAGCTTCAACTCTGATCAGCACCTCTCTGAATGTAGTTACCGTTCATACTTGACAAGTTGGTTGCATGTTCACTGACGTTAACCCTTCTCTTTCCCACCCGACAGGATCTGCCCCCTTAACTTGCTTGCGAAGACTGCTTTAATATGTTGCCCGAGTTCACTCTTTTGTCAGCGGTAGGTTTTCGATCCCCACTGCGCTGTCTAAAGCCTCGACCATTTTTTAGGTGACAACCTTGGCTGTTTTGGCGGGAGTCGCAACAAGAAGAAGGAGGGGGGACCTGGAGGGGCAGCATCGGGGGTCGATGGGGTGACCGCACCGGGAGTTGGCGGGACCAGAACCCTCAGTGGGGGGCACAGAACTGAACCGCCGCGAGGGATGGAGCTGCTCTGGCAGCCCGACCTGGTCAGTCTGCACGGCGGCTCGCCTTGAATTGCATGACGACATCGGAGAAACAACTTGGTTATTAAAACACTGTCTCCTGTCAGAAAATAGCTTGAAGAAAATTAACTTTATTTGTACAAATATTTGGTATAAATTCAAAGGAATTATCAAAATATAATCTACCCTGTAATATTATATTGATCAATGGATTACTTTATTTCGCTAGCACCTTGGCAGCTCTTATAACAATTAGCTATACTGCCATCTTGGACCATTTTGTTGTGTATGTCTTAACTCCTACAGTAGTATTCATACGCAACATCAGGAGCGATAGGACCAGCTGCCGGCGGCCTGTGACCACCTCTTCCTTCTTCCTCAGGTGGTGCAGCCTTACCTGTCCCTGCTCTCAGAGTGCAGCAACCCGGAGACCCTGGAGGCAGCGGCGGGCGCCATACAGAACCTGGCAGCCTGCTACTGGCAGCCCAGCGTAGAGGTGGGCAACAGCCGCAATCTGTCTTGGCGCACCTTGTTTTTCCTCGTTACGTTTAGCATTGAGCAAACGAGTTATTTAGTGTCTAAAAAATAACAAGGGTTTTCGCAATATTAAACAGATCTTGCAGCTGTTTTTGCTTTTGATGCGTTTGAATATATACTTCAGCTATTTAATTTTCAGGATTTTAATATACCTGGGTAAGGTATAGCTCTATTTGATGTCATATTCTCTTGAAAAAAAATCAAGTTTCTGAAAACAGGAAGAATGAAAGAAAGAGATGTTATGACAAAAAAACGGATGGACACATCAGAATCCCTAAGACACTGATGACCCACAAACATGGCTACATGACGTCACTCGGCATCACATGTCGGTGTTACGGGGCAGAGGGTGCATTAACCTGTCTTTCCAGCCGTTACTGTTACGGGGCAGAGGGTGCATTAACCTGTCTTTCCAGACGTTACTGGTACGGGGCAGAGGGTGCATTAACCTGTCTTTCCAGCCGTTGCTGTTACGGGGCAGAGGGTGCATTAACCTGTCTTTCCAGCCGCTACTGTTACGAGGCAGAGGGTGCATTAACCTGTCTATCCAGCTGTTACTTTTACGGGGCAGAGGGTGCATTAGCCTGTCTTTCCAGCCGTTGCTGTTACGGGGCAGAGGGTGCATTAACCCTGTCTTTCCTGCCGTTACTGTTACGAGGCAGAGGGTGCATTAACCTGTCTTTCCAGCCGTTACTGTTACGGAGCAGAGGGTGCATTAACCTGTCTTTCCAGCTGTTACTGTTACGGGGCAAAGTGTGCATTAGCCTGTCTTTCCAGCCGTTACTGTTACGGGGCAGAGGGTGCATTAACCTGTCTCCAGCCGTTACTGGTACGGGGCAGAGGGTGCATTAACGTGTCTTTCCAGACGTTACTGTTACGGAGCAGAGGGTGCATTAACCTGTCTTTCCCGGCCTTACTGTTACGGGGCAGATTGTGCATTAACCTGTCTTTCCAGCCGTTACTGTTACGAGGCAGTGGGTGCATTAACCTGTATTTTTTCAGCCGTTACTATCGTTGCTGTCTCTTGTCTGTAAGATGCAGCCACCGATGATGTTTCCTTCATCAGGTGCGGGCGGCAGTCCGCAAAGAGAAGGGTCTTCCTATCTTGGTGGAGTTACTGAGGATGGAAGTGGACAGGGTGGTGTGCGCGGTGGCCACTGCGCTAAGAAACCTCGCCATAGACCAAAGGAACAAAGAACTTATAGGTGAGGCGGAAGGGTACAATCGGGATAGTGAGAGATCTGAAGAGAGAGGGTGTGCGGAAAAGATGGCCCTGCTGACTTCTACGGTTGTTGGAATTGCAAACCTAGACGGCATCTGGCCGGGAATACGGCTGATACGCCGGAAACTTCAGGGAAGGAAGCAATTCTACTGTATTTGTAGCTGGAAATGGGTCATACCAGAACTGTAGCAATTCTAACTTCAACTACATAATGGCCACTTGAATCATGCGTACCATACCTCATAATTAATGCTACCAATCAGGCAATTGGCCATTTGATGACAGCAGTGCCAGCCTCTGGTGCTGCATGTCGCAAATTCGAGCCCCTCAAAGACACGGTTATCTTGTGGCGGGAAAAGTAAAGGGGAAACTACTGTGTGTTTATACGTACATACAGTTTTCAATACACACAGTTAATGAGCAGACTATTCTGATCAGTTCAGCAATGCGTGCGGCTTCTTGATAACAAGATGATCTATTTTATATGTTATTTTGGTTCTCATGTAGAGCTTTAAAGCTAATTTCTCAGTTCTGACGGCCGTTGTACTTAGTTTTATTATGTGTAACAATTGTCAGAATTGGTGGGACGTCCCATCTGGCATGTAGACCTAGCCCATGTCCTCTTCCCGAGTATCTCAAAGTACACGTGTTGGTTGCCAATAACGTTCAAAATACCTCCTCAACCTCCAGCGAAGTACACGATGCGCGACCTGGTGCAGCTGAAGTCGTCTAACACTACCGACCCTCCCCAACCTCCAGGGAAGCACGTTATGCGCGACCTAGTGTACAATCAGCCGTTTCAAACTTCGTTCCCTCTCCAACCTACAGGGAAGTACGCAATGCGCGAATTGGTGCAGAAGCGACCGTCTAACAATTTCTACCCTCCCAACCTCCAGGGAAGTAAGCAATGCGCGACTTGGTGCAGAAGCGGCCGTCTAACAATTCCTACCTTCCCAACCTTCAGGGAAATACGCAATGCGCGACTTGGTGCAGAAGCGGCCGTCTAACAATTTCTACCCTCCCAACCTCCAGGGAAGTAAGCAATGCGCGACTTGGTGCAGAAGCGGCCGTCTAACAATTCCTACCTTCCCCAACCTGCAGGGAAGTACGCAATGCGCGACTTGGTGCAGAAGCGGCCGTCTAACAATTCCTACCTTCCCCAACCTGCAGGGAAGTACGCAATGCGCGACTTGGTGCAGAAGCGGCCGTCTAACAATTCCTACCCTCCCAACCTCCAGGGAAGTAAGCAATGCGCGACTTGGTGCAGAAGCGGCCGTCTAACAATTCCTACCCTCCCAACCTGCAGGGAAATACGCAATGCGCGATTTGGTGCAAAAGCTACCGTCGTCGCAAGGCGGGCGGCCCGAAGCAACGGCGTCCGACGAGACCATCGCGGCGGTGTTGGCCACTCTCAACGAGGTCATCAAGAAGAGCACGGAGTTCTCCCGCGCCCTCATGGAGTGTGACGGCGTGGAGAGGCTGGTGCACATGACACGGCAACGTGGCCGATACTCCCCAAGAGTAGTTAAATTTGCCTCTCAGGTACGAACAGTGACTCTAAAATATTTAAGTTCCTTTGATTAAATTAGAGTTGCCGGCATTTTTTGTGCCTGGTAGAGCCAGAGGCATTCCTTCACCAAGCGTCAAATCAGTTTACGCTTCGACTCTTCAGTAAAACCCGAAAACGCCCTCCTCTCCCAAGGCATCTGCTAGGTTCACGGGCCGCATCGTGAAGACCCTTATTCCCCTTCAGACTCTTCACTTCTTCACCTTGACTAAATCTCCACTTCTCCCCCATCCTGATTTTATTTGCTTATGTACCTCATTCACATCTTATGTTTAATTTAAATTTTATTTAACTCGGCTCAAACTCCTTTTTAACAACTCTTCCAATAAACGTTGCACACCGGTACTAGAATGTATTTTTTTGGGGTGCTAATAACAGCCAAATAGCAATATTTTTGTATGGGTCCTTTTTCCAAGGCTTTTCCGTTTTCTTCTTCCTATTCTTACTCTTCTCATGCGCGACATTCCTGACTCTGAGTGTACATCTTATTCATGGGATCGCATCTGCAGGTGTTGGGGCGCAGTGCCCCCGACACCTTAAGGACAACGACGAATCCATGGGGTTCTGCAGCAGGCTGGGTTGGGTGTTATTCTTCCTTGCTGCCACCCGGGAAGAGCTGGCACCATAACCTCAGCACTCCATGAGTTCTTGTGTCTCTTGTGGCACCCGTGCTTACCTTTGACATTCGCAGCTAGAAGGATTTAGACTTAACGCAGCAGTAAACTTAATTACTGCAATCTATTCTAAAATGTGTTTTTAGTCTGACAGCAGTACCAGCCTCTGGTGCTGCATGTCGCGAGTTCGAGCCCCGGCAAAGTTTTTGATGTTCGGCGCCAAAAGAACGCGGACTCCAGCACGCTAGAAAGGCTCGTCACTCTAATCTAATCTTATACAGCAGAATAAGGCAAGCACTGCGTCATTTAATCGGTACCACACCCGACACGAAACACAGATTGTATAGTATCACCAACCATGCGTTTAGGAGTGTGGGGTGATTTTCTCCGCCCCACCTACCGTGCGATTACCTCCAAAATACCAACAACTATGCGATTACTCCACCCCACCAGTGATGCGACATTCCGCCGCATCGCTGTTCAAGCATGGATCTTTCTCTGCTTTAAGTTCGGTACCAGAAAGACATTGACTCCAGTGCACTAGAAAGCCTTAGCACTCTTATCTAATCTTCTCTGCTTTCATCACCTCTACCGCCTCCTGCCCGCCAGCTACAATTCTTGCTTTCAAAATCGACTCTCTGACGCCTCCAACATTCAACAACTCTTCAAATACTTAAAATACTTGTACAACCTCCTCTTTCCCCGTCTTCCCCTTACTCACACTATTAACCTTTTCACAGAACATCTTGTTCGTCTCAAAATTCTCGCTCATCCGCCTACTCTACCTAGCATAAACGTTTCTCTTCGCGGCGCGCTTTACACCTTTTATCTTTCTATAGTTGTCATAAGCCACCACCGATCTTGTCTGCAACCATCCCTCAAAAGCTCTTTTTCTCTTGCGCCACCGCCATTTTAACCGCATCGCTCCACCACTCTACTCTTCCTCTTACACCCGCCTCACGGTGCACACCGAACACATACTTTGTTCATCTCAACAACGCATCTTTGAACGTCTCTCATTCTTCTTCATCGTTCTTTATACAATGCTCCCTCACTATATCATATTACTCCTTCAACTGCTGCTGGAACTCCTCAGCTCTGCTGGCCACATTCCAGCCACTCAACGTTACTAATTCTCTTCCTCATTCCACTATTTGGTTCCCCTTCTATCTCTGCTCCACTCCTTACCTTCCTCACACCAGTTTATAATCAGACATTCCTTCACCCTCTCCTCATCCCCCCACATCCAAGAGCCTCCCCAATATTGGTGCTCTTTCCATCACTGCATCAGGGCCATTTTTACCCATCTGTACTTGTGGACATCTCTCTTGTTGATTAAATTTGATTTGAGTGACGAGGCTTCCTAGTGCTTTGGAGTTGGTATCTTTCTGGCACCGAACGTTTTCGCTTCTTGAACAAGTGGTTTCCCAACAACAGCTCCCGCTTTATGCACAACCTATCAGACTCTCTTACCCGTCATTTCTTCTCGGAACGTCATACCGTAGTTTCCACCACTTCGTCTCCATTTCTCGCATTTATGTACCTTTTAGGTATCACATAATATAGACCTCCAGAACACTCAATACACTCACTCAAACAAATCCAAAAATATGCCCACTCATCACGCTACGTGGTTGGTACGCACTCACAAACGCCCATCTTTCTATGCCTAATTTAACTTTCATCCAAATCAATCTAAAGGACACTTCGTTTCACTACGTAACGCTTTTTGTGCTCAACCTTCCTACACGTCCGACTGCCATCCACTCGCCACACCGAAATCACATTCACCTCAACCTTTCAACTTCGTCTCATTCAACGCCGAAACATCAAACTTTTACCTCAAAAACACTTCACCTAGCTCTCTCCTCTGCTTCAGCACTCCTTCTACCACGGACATTTAGTGACACTAATTGGATTCGAACGGGCGGGGGTCTCTACTCTCCTCGTATGTCTTTCCGTCTTAGACGGAGAAAATTCCGCAGCCCTCCCCTCCCGCTTTCCCTCTTTTTGTCACCTCATAGGACACGCAAGGAGTACAACATGAAGTAATCTTACCCCCTGCTACAGGGCAAAATATTCGTAGGCTTCCCCTAACTTTCCAATGCCCTTGTCCCCAAAGACCATTGCTCATAGATAAGTGTGCAGATTTTTACTCCGGCTCATACGTCGTGCAGCAAGTCCATTCGCCTCAAGCAAGACACATTCGTTTGTAAAATAACTGCGACTAATACTAATTAATAAAATGTCACGCACAACTCAAAACCCAGGTCTTCAGAATTATACAATTCATTGGGCAGAACAATTTTTCCATTTGGACTTATGTCGAAATCGACGATCATCTGTAAAGACATTTTGAAACCACGAATATGTTTGTTTGCAGAAACATAGCCACTTCAGACCTTGCATGTCTAACTGCAATAAACTCGTGAATAAAAAAGTTTATTTTAAACCTATTTCAACCTTATTAGACCATGTATGATCTCGTTTTCATGTTATGGTATCCATACAATGGAAGAGACGTAGACAGTTTTCTTCACACTGTTCATCTGCCAACAGGTACTTTTTTCTATGTGGGCGCATCAAGAGTTACGGGAAGTGTACAAAAGAGCTGGTTGGAAAGAACAAGATTTCGTCAGCAAGAGCGTCAGTGCTCGAGCAGCCGGTGAGTCCTGTCGTATGTGTGTTGACCATAGTGTTGTAGTTGCTAGGCCCCAGCTCGCTCAACCAGATAGTGACCCCACCCCAACTAACACCATTAATTGGTGTACCCCGACTAACCTCATTAATTTGCGACTGTCATTTCAATGTAACTATAAATAACAGGCGTGTTGTAACTGCCATGTCATGAAATACACATATTGTGTTTACCTTCACAGACTTGACGGAATTAGTCGGAGCAATCCCAGAGACGGACGATGACTTGATACAGCACTGGCTGCTGGTTTGACGTTCGGTGGCAGAATGGTGACATTGACTACAGTGCACTAGAAAGCCTTGACACCAATTTATTTCTTGGTCAAGGTAACGGAGGCATGGTAGAGAGCAGCAACAGCTTGGTTGGAGTCGGAGGAGGCGGGGGCGGTCATTCCCCTACCGCCAACAACACTCTCAGCAGACCCATGGCCTCCCAGGGCGGCACACGCTACGAGGACCGGACATTGCACAGGAACAATCAGGCCAGGCACCAGCAGTATGCCAGGGTGAGGCAGTGGTAGGCACAGACGGGTCTGGCACCAGCAGTATGACGAGGTTGAGCAGTACTGACGTATAGTACACTATTATAGTTCTAGTTATTGTAGTTATTAATGGTCTATGGTTTCCTCGTAGGTATAAGTTAGTGGCGGTCGTGTAAATCATCTGTAGGCAGGTGCGGCATTGGTGAGTTAATGCGTGGACAATGTGACGGTTTTGTGGTAACGAACGTTGGAATGGTGCACTAGCCTAACATATTCTTAGTTGAATTGATGCAGTTTTTCTGTCATTGTCGTACGATTCCATCAGTAGGCAGAATCCTGCAAATGATCGACTTGTAATCATTTCCGTGCCAGAGACAGCAGTGCCTTAACGCGTGTCATTTGTGTGATGCACGAATGACTCGCCATGTATTTGTTTTTTTTAAACCTTTAATGATGTGTATTCACTGGCACTAAGAAAGAAAACATTTGCAACCATCCTTATCATGCCCTCAAGCCTACCCTGCTTTGCTCTCATTTTACCTATTAGTTCTAGAGTTCGCTTTACTCTACTCTCCAGTTACCACCTAAACCTCAATTACCTAACCTGACCTACGTCTACTCCCATATTTTCTCCTTTACCTCCCACCCGTTAACATTGCACTCCCATTCATTCATTCATTTGAGAAACAGCAAGTGAATCTCATGTCTCCTACGAAAGGCTTCCTCCGCCTCCATCATACGCCTCCTCATTTACAGGGTGAGGAGGTTCCTTTGGCCAACATGGGCTATGGAGGAGAGGACCATTTAGCGGAGGGCGTCAGACTCTATGGCCAGCCACAAGGGCAGGTTAGTTGATGTATTGCTCGGAGACGCCCGTCAGTTTTGCCTGTTAGTTGACCTTACGAATGGCATCCTAGCTATTTAGTAAAGTTGACCCTATGACAGGCGACCTTGCCATTTAGTATAGTTGACCCTGAGACAAGTGACCGTACAATTTAGCACAGTTGACCCTACGACAAACGACCTTGCCATTTAGTAAAGTTGACCCTACGATAAGCGATCTTACAGTTTAGCTCAGTTAACCCTACGATAGGTGATCTTGCCATTTAGTATAATTGACCCTACAACAAGCAACCTTGCCATTTAGTAAAGTTGACCCTACGATAAGCGACCTTGCCGTTTGTCTCAGTTAACCCTACGATAGGCGACCTTGACATATAGTATAATTAACCCTACGACCAGTGACCTTGCCATTTAGTAAAGTTGACCCTACGATTAGCGACCTTGCAGTTTAGCTCGGTTAACCCTACGATAGGCGACCTTGCCATTTAGTATAATAAACCCTACGGTTGATCACGGCCTTTTAATTTAGTGCAGTTGCACCTACGACAGGAGGCCTTCCAATTCAGTAAAAAAACGCTATGACGCGAGACCTTGTTATTTAGTACTGATTACCCTACGACAAGAGGAGATCTTGCTGTTAAGTACAGTTGATCTCAGCATGGCGACCTTGCTGTTTAGTACAGTTGATTCTACGAATTCCAGCGCACTAGGAAGCCTCTTCAGTCTAATCTGATTCAACTAATAGCGTTACCTTTTAGTACAGTTGATCCTACGAACGGCGACCTTGTTATTTTGCACACTTGTATCAGCATCATAAGGTCTCGCCCACTACTAATCTTTGCGCGATGTCTAGTACAAGGCGATTTTGTTTTTTCTTCCATTATGAGGCTCCAATCCGGCCTCCTTTCATCATACTTGGCTTCCACTTTGCAACGGCGGCTTTGCAACGAACCTCGTGCAATGTCATTTTCGGCTTTTATAGTTGTTTCAGCATTGACATTTGTTGATAATAGTTTTATAATAAAATATGCACGTTATAAGTTGACAAATTGTAGCGTCGTGCTGTCGCTGTTCGAAAATGAAAAAAGTTGAATGTTTGGTAAGTAAAATGCGTGATATGTGAATCATTGGTACTCCTCATACTTAACGTTTCGCTACAATGGAAGATCAAATTTAGATCTAAAGTAATAGGTTCACTAGCCGTGCTTTTCATCTCCAGACGATTAAACTGGCGTGTTGCTACTGCTGCAGTTCAGTACAAGTGGCACCAGCGCTACGAATGACTTCGTGCTGTCACTACCTGGGCTATAGTTGGCACCAAAGCCACGAACGGCATCCCCTAGCGAGTGGCTGCTATACCATCAATGTGTTGCTGCTGTAACTGCAGTGTAGCAGGCAGCAACTCGATCATCTTGTTCGCCTATGTCTAAACAGTAATATTCAGATCTTTTCCATTGCAGCTTGTGCTGCCTGAACTGCAGGTTTCCTCTTCCAGCCTTTCTGCATTACAATTGCGCTAATGACATTCTTTATTGCAAGATTTTTCTTCTGTTATACATTCTTCTGATCAATGCTCTGTACTGTGATGCATCGGCAGTTCAGGATTTTGTGTCCACTCTAACGTACTCTACGGAAAAATAAATAAATAAAAGCTGTTATTCCTGAACAACTCTGCTTAATAAACTCTTTTATATGCAATTGTGTCCCATGCGTATTCATCATAACCATTTTAACGGCTTTGCTCGATAACTTGCTGTAGCTGGTAGCATTGAAATTTGATTCTTGATTACTGTTCCTAAGATGCTGATCCTCTCTCATAAGACCTGTTGCAGATAGCTGCTACACTTAATGTCATCCATTACCAGCCTTCTTTGTTTCCAAGGTTATATTGCTGTAGGTGTGCAATTTAACTATTGCAGAAGTTCGTAGTTGTTGCTACCGCCCACAAAGCTTGATGGTTCCTATCATTTAGGTTTGGCCAGCATCTTCCCACCCTAAAAACGGAGCCGTTCTTCTCAATAGTTGCTGAACTTTACCAGCGAGTTCTTAGTCGTTACCGACTCATGATCAGCTTACATTTACAAGTGTTAGTTATGCTGAACGTCGCACAGCTGTTAAGCGCATCTTCAGATAAAAAAAGGTTCTGAAGCGCTACTGACTCAGCACGTCAGTATTGACTGCCTCGTCAGATCAAAGAGTTGAAAACGCCACTTTGAACATCACTAGCGCATCGTCAAATCAAAGAGCTCAGAAGCGCTGCTCTGTCGCTATTGCATTACCAGATCAAAGAGCTCAGAATAGCTACTCTGTCGCTAGATCAAGGAGCTCAAAAACGCTACTCTGTCACTAGTGCATCATCATATCAGACAGCTCAAAGGCGCTACTCTGTCACTAGTGCATCGTCAAATCAAAGAGCTCAGAAGCGCTACTCTGTCACTATTGCATCACTAGATCAAAGAGCTTAGAAGAGCTACTCTTATCGCTAGTAAATAATTAGATCGAAGAGCTCAAAAGTGCTACTCGCACCTATGCATCATCAGATCAAACAGCTCAAAAGCGCTACTCTGTCACTATTGTATCATTAGATCAAAGAGCTCAGAAGCGCTACTCTGCCACTAGCGCATTATTTGATCGAAGAGCTCAGAAGCGCGACTCTGTCACTGTGCATCATCAGATCGAAGTGCTCAGAAGCGCTACCCTGTCACTAGTGCATCATCAGATCGAGGTGCTCAGAAGCGCTACTCTGTCACTAGTGCATCATAAGATCTATAAGTTTTATTTCAGTACCCTGTCCAGCTCCAAGCGTCTCTTCCCTTTTCTAGGGCATGGGTCCGCCCCCCCACTAGCGCAGCTCGCTGCCCCCCTTCCCTCTTCCATCCGACGACAGCCATGACCAGGATCCTTTTCAAAGGTTACTACTCCTTCTGCTGTTGCTGTTATTTCAGCTCGCCACGCCTGCACTATGGATTGCATAATTAAAGCACATCACTGCTACACCTGCTCTTGTTCTCTTTGTTACAATCTTCGCCTCTTTGTTTTTTTTACAATCCCCTGACACTGTGTGTGGATTCATGTGCTCTTGATTTATTTCATGCCCTGCACCGTAGCTAGAATAACCTTCACCCCGATTGTAATCCCAGTTTGGCTTGTAGTTTTTTGTTTTGCCGCACTTGATCTTCCAATGCGCCACCTGGCCACCGTCTCTTCATCATTAGGTCTCCAGTGTGTTGTGTCGGCCAGAGCTCTTCTCATCCCGCCACTGATAGCACCATTCAGCTATTCACTTTGAGGCTCGCCAAGTCCATGGTGCGCCTCTTGTTTCTCAATTCTAGCCTAAATGTAGCATTGTTATGTAGTTATATGCAGCAAGTACCACATGAGAGTGAATCTATCATCTCTGAGGTTCCAATAATGTGTAGTAGGCTCAGAATTGCCTGCCTGAACAAATCATAAACAGTCAATTTAACTGTAAGCCCGAGATAGAATCAGAGCTCCATAGTCTGTCCTGCCACATCGACTGGAAGCAGGCCAAATTGAAACAATATCCCTATGTTGTCGGTAGTACTTTGTGACACCTTTTGCGTTCCTTATTCGGTGTACTTGAATTATCTCTGAGGGTGTTCCATAATTTTTTACGCCTTTTTTTTGTTTGTTTCTAGCTAATGTGTTACGTATCTGTCTGCGGCCTCTATTGCTGTTAATGACCTGGCTCTACATATTTTTGTTGTTCTCGTCTTTTTTTCTGTTGTTTTCCCTAATATCTAAAGTTCTATGCCATTCCTACAGTGAAGGTGTTTCTAAAATTATTTCTCTCCACTACTCAACGTATTCTGCTGCAATGCTAACAGAGTTATCCATGTATTCGAGTCACTTGTTTACGGTGTCAGCAGGACATTGACTCCATTGCACTAGAAAGCATCGTCACTCTACTCAAAGCGTCCAGAAACCTTGTTTGATTGCACTCAACACATTCTGTTTTACACGTGTCATTAGTTTTTTTAACTGCTTCTCTGTTGCATTTTTTGCGGTGGACCCATCACTGACTAGTTTGTTGTCGTCCTCTGTGATGTTTTTTGTTGTGTTTTTATCCACCTAGCGTGTCTCTTTTGTTTTGGTGATAAAAAAGTACTTGTAAATTTAACTGAATTCCAGATTGACTTGATCGTTTTAGACGATGACGTGGCACACTATCACCATCAGCAGTAGCAAGTTTTACTCTTTGTCCACACGGGTATCCCCTTGCATGCTTTATAAAACATCACTTCAGAATGTATGTCCATAAACGGTTCCGTATGCCATTTCGGTTAATTTTCTTCAAAGTTTCATTTTCTCATAAGTGTTCCTCGGAATCTAACGAGAAGGACACACACAGCTATTAATGTTGGCGGTCTTCGGAAATATACCCGTCAGTGCACACTTTCCACGTAATCGAGTCAATCAATGTATTTCCGGTCTCAACCACTCTTGATTTGTGACTGGATAAAATAACTATTCAATGAAATCGCTATTAGCTATCGAAGCTTGCTCCCTGACAACACTCCTACTGACCTCTATCAAGGGGACTACTCATGAAGCCAGATACGAGGGCATTACAAATGAGTCGCCAATAGAGTGTTTAAACTGTAATTCGTGAGCGTGTTGCTATCATATGCGATTTTTTTTCCTATCTACCTAGCTTTTCCACCGCCAAACTGTTGGATGTGCGGGGGGGGAAAATTGTCACACTTTCAACTGGTCGAAGGAAGTTTAGGGGGGAGCAGATGTGGAAGGGGAACAATAGAGTGGGAGGAGGAAGAGAGGTAGTGAAGGCGAGTGAACTGAATGTGGTAGAACGAAGTTTTGGTAGATGGATGGCGTGAAGCAGGCGTTAGGAAGGAGAGATATAAGTGTGAAGGCAGCAAGTGCATGGATAGGTGTGAATGGAGGAATTTTGATTCTGCTAGTATGTGTTTTCCCGTCCTTGACATCTTGTTGAGAAACGGGATGTTCGTGGGTCCCCACCCACGGCCATCCCGTTTCTTTTACCGGTCTTCATGACGCAGCAGGGGTAAACCAGTCAAACTGTCGGCCCCTGCTGCTGTTACTGACCTCTGACCGCACTCATGACCCCAAAAGGTGTTGCGGGGTCTTCAGGCCGAATTCTTTTAGTGCCAAAGGGTTGTCGTTTCAGTGTGAGTGTATGAGAGACGTAAGCGTGTGAGATGTACCTTGCCGTCGGCCACCCCCTTCCGGTGGGATTTAACCTAGTGTCTGTAACCGTGTGCTAAATTTAGCAAGCTCCGTTGTTAATTCTATCAGCTGTAGGATATTGACGTGGGGGCAAGAGCAAAGAAAGAAAAACGTTGAAATATTTGAGAGGTATGGCTGGAGTGCAATGAATAGGCGTGAGCGGAGAATGATTGTGAATGGTTGATTTTGACGCTGCTGTGATGTGCTTTCCCGCCCTTGGCACCCCGCTGTCGGGATTGTCGTGGTTGGGGGGGGGGGCGGCCATTATGACGCGGCGGGGGTAAACCAGTGAAAACTATCGGGCCCTGCTGCTGACGACGGATCCTCGGACTGCACTCATGACCCAGCATGTATGTTGAGGGGGTACCGGCCGGACACTTGAGCACAAAAGGGCTAAGTTGTGTGAGTGTGAGCGTATGAGGGTGTGAGGTGCGCCTTGCCGTCGGCCACCCCTCTTTTTGGGGGATGCGGCCTAGTGTCTGTATCTGTATGGCTGGAGTTACGCTGACGTTTAGGATCAGTAATGTCATTGTTAAAATAATAACTGGGATGGTTCGGAAGTTTGAGGACAGGGTAGATTGACTTGTCATGTGTTTCGGACACATGGTGAGGATGGATGATAGGAGATAGGTAAAAAGGGTGATACAATTGAATGTGAGTGGGTGTATTCATAGATTAGGACCGTCCATTTGGTTGCATGAAGTGGAGCAGTATTTAGGGAGGAGAGACTTCATTGTGGAGCTAGCGAGAGAGTGCAATGGATAGGCGTTAGAGTTTTGCATAACTCAATTTCTTCACACTTTCGTCCTGAACTCTTTCGATTGGACGCACTGTATTTAGTGGACGACGTCGTCACGAGCTTTACTCTTCTGCCACGTTATTTTTGTTTCTTATTCTCTTGATGTATTGTGCTAGTGTATCACTAAGTGTCTCATCATAATATGTACCAATGTATAATTGCCCTTAAAGTTCATGAATTGAATAAAAACGTTTCACCTTTCTCCTGTTGTGTCAGCAGTATTGTCCGACTGTCCTTCTATGTGTCTTTTCTTATTTGACATGGTGCTACGTGACTTCGCTTCACAAGGGCCTATCATTTATTCTGTGGTCATAGTTTAGCTGATTTGTAAGCAAGGCTCATTTGAACTGTGTGCTAATTAAGCTGGATCCACGTGGAAATTTTGACTTGAGTTATTATTTTAAACATAGCTTAGAACTTTGGTGATGCTGCTTTCAATAAATAGTGTTTTTACTTCGCCATTTAAGTAGGTATGATGGGTAACGATTATTGGTTTCCATGCAAAATTTTGATTTGGGTCATCTCCCCCAGAGCCTCAACCCTAGTCTTCGCAAACTCTCCCGTAAAGCAAAACTCATGTCATAATTTTGCTATCAGAAATATTGTGTTGTTCACCCGTCGCTCAACTCGGACCAGGGTGGTGTGTGAAAGTTGCTTACCGCAGGCCTGCGACGTTCCATAGTTAGGTAAAGCACCGCGGTATTATCGGCGACTGAAGTGCATCTTTTTATGGAGTGATTCTGTTGCTCTAGTTACCCCTGCTCAGTCGAATAACCCAAATTATCAGCTTTCTTTGGATGTGATGGTCGCTTTATCGGATAAAATCATATATGACTCAAAGACGACAACGGCTATCATGTCGCAACGGTTGCTTCAACATTCTTGAGGTTGGGATAAAGATCTCCCTGTTGTTCACGCGTGACGTTCTTGACTGCAGGCCCGTGCATGCGTTGTCATGTCTCACTCACAAAACGTTATCAGAGATGATAGTGGTTGCCATTCACCGAGAACCGGACAGCGACCAGAAAAAACCAGCTGCAGTAAGACATGGGAGAGAGCTAACTAATCAGGCCGATGGAAAGCAATCCTGATGGTGTCTTGTATCCGCTGACTCCAGTGCAGTAGAAAACCTTGCCATTCTAATCTAATCACGTAATCCGCTGGCTATTCACCGATATAGCTATGCCGGTGGCTAATAATTGATTATTTATGTGTGTAACAGACGTTCAAAGTTATTATTTTTTATCATTTGACGTTTTATCGCGGGTTATCGCTAAAAAAAACAGCTGTGCTAGTAAAGTTTTCGTTACTGGAAAGTACATGAGGATTACATCTCAAAGAGTTGGTTATCAGCAAGGCTGTGATAAATAAAAAAGACTATCAAATATTTTTCTGTGTAATTTGAGGCTTTGTATCACATTATTTGATTTTCTTCACAGTCGTGGCCCGAAGACAGTTTAATTTTTATTACGTATTTTGTTATGATCTTCGTCAAGTTCCACCCAACGATAGCATTAATGCCGTTAGTCTAAACATAAGGTTTAGCTTATGAAAGGTACGCTGTATTAAACACGATCACTGACATTTTAAGTAAAATTTGCGTGTAACTCGGTGCGGCACCAGTTGCTGGTTTGACGTTCAGCGTCAGAAGGACGCTTACTCCAGCGCACTAGAACTCCCCAGCGGTGAGACATTAATGCAGAAGTCCGTTTTTCTTCGAAATGATGAGTGTGCTTTATATTTCAAAGGGTTTCGAACCCCGATTCCATAAAAAAGTGTGGCGGCCCTCAAGCTGGCTGTCCGTTCTCACAAAATCGGAAAAAGCTCTACAGTTACAAAGTAATGACAAGCAATGCATCATTTAAAAGCTCTTGTGGTATTCTACCATGACATGCATTTTTTTTTTAATTTGAAGTTGGAAAAGTTTAAAAACATGTTTTTGAGAAATTCCAAAATTGGAAATTTCCTTCTGCAGTGTTCGAGTTACCATGGCATGCAATATGTAATTAGAAGCTCTTGTGAGTTATTTTGCAGTTTCGATCTTGACACGTTTTATATTATTAACTTTCGAACATTTTGCGTTGTTTTCTATCTCTCAATATTCAGGAGAGACTTTGTAGAAGGCAATTAGTTATTTGTTCATTTACAAAAGAACTCAAAGTATTTACCAGTAGTGTTGACGTGCGCAGTTCTCATTGATATGGAAGTGTGTACAGTCAATTTTAGGATGACATGATAGATTCGTTCACATGGCGCATATCTCGCACTGGCTACAATGTATGTCAGCACAACACAATTTTCTGCCACCACCATGTATTACTGATCAACCTTATCTCCTGGTGTTGTGTCAGGGCCGCGAGCCTGTGTACGCCAAGGTGAATCGCGACAAGAAGCGCCCCCGCCAGTACGACCACGAGTTGCTGTACGGCACCACCGGAGCGGCACCGCCTTCCCCTGGTCACTTGACGCAGCACACAGCGCCGGATGACTGGTCTGGACCGGGCTACGCCTCACTGCCGCCCTCTAGCAGCCAGCAGCAACTCAACAACAACAACACCATCGTCAATAGTAATACTGGCAGCAATGGTAGCGTAATGATGATGTCTGCAGCAGACGAACAGCAGTTACAACACAGCACTGCTGCGGCGCTGCTCAACACTGCCACTATGCGCAGCACTGGCAGCGGCACTTACGGCACCACGGGAGCTGGTAACGGTTCCCTGGCAGGGGACGGCAGCGGGGCTGCACAGGCTGGCGACTCTTGGGTTTGAAATAGGAAATAAAGGCTGCTATTACCTACAGCTTCTGTTACTGCAACTATTAATACTTAAATATTATTGCCTCCTCCTCCCTCAATTCAATTCAACAAATAATTGCAATAGGCATTAGCAGTGTGTATCTGGACTACCGTAGATAAAGAATTGATACCTAATGAAACAATTAATTACTACTATTATTATTTGTATTGCAATACATATTGTAAAAGTTAAGAAATGAATCATCTTTCTATTATTACTTTTGAAATGTAGGGAGTGGGTAGGGAATTGTATTTAGTTTATGTATATGTTGATTTCTTGAATTGTTTGAAAGATTTTAATAGTTTTAGGATGCCTTTTTGGTAACGTGCTTTTATTGATGTCTCAATTGCAAATTGGGTAGACTGCATCACCACCGTCATTTTATTATTAACAATGAAGTTATTTATTTCAGACCAGTGACGTTACATCAGAATACCGTTCAGTGCGAGCGTCTATGCCCGCACGGGCAGCTGGTGCACGCTCCATCCCACGTTAATTTCCGTTTCATTAAAATGCCTAAACTATTCTTAGTTTCAAGAGGCAGCTTTTTCAGACTGTACGACGGCGTTTGGAACATCACTGGATTGTTGCGTCGCTGACTACTGAAGGGTTAGCTACCTACTATGAGACGCTCACTCATGTTACTGGAATAAATAACATCAATATCTCTGAACTCGAGATGAAGGTTTGTGCCGAGCTACCATTGCTGCGACGTCATCAGTTATAAAAGGTACTGCTGGTCACGAGTTGCTACAGCAAGCTGATGTTTATCAGTAAGTGACGATAGGTTTCTCCTTTACTTCATTGCAGGAGAAGGCTTGTGTACGTAATACCGAAGCCAATCACTGTGCGGTAACTACGATGGGTGACAAAAGCGGATTACTTTAATCGGTAACTGAGGCCTGACCCTGCAAACATAACTTAAATCGGACACTAATCGTTTCTGAGAGCTTGTACACTGTCTACAATTGAGTTCATGTGCTCGTATCATTGTCTGATTGTACTTCAGTTGCTACGCTGTTATGACCGATTGTACTTCATCTGCTAGTTAACTCTTTTATTTTCTATGAACGCTTCCTTCTATGACAACACCCACCAGCCTAGGTAGGCTGACCATCTAAGGTATTGTTATTTCTTAAAACATATTTGCGTCTATTATGTTCCATAGGTTGACCCGAATAAATGCCTCAACGTGAAGCATGTCAGTCATCTAAGTGATCCAACTGGAAGGGTTATTGTTGTTCAGATTCTTATGTCAGAAATATCAAAACGAGACTCATTTGCATAACGACATTACGCATCATCTTTTTCCCTTTCCATTGCTGGGATGGACGCTATTTGTAAATGTGTTGTATGTTGTGGGCTGGTCGTGCACAGTTAGTCTTTGGTGTTTGATCGGCGCTTGGTATGGGTCGTCGATATGTGATGAGTTACTCTACAAATGGAAGGATGGGATCACTCAGTTCTTTATTTCTCTACGATTGGCAGCTCTTTTGGTAGTTATTGGAAAACGAATATGGTTCAAAATGCAAATTTTTTTATTCTGTGCAGCACTCTTTTCTGACGCTTATACCAACGGTCAAACATCTGCACAACAAAACGGACGGCAGTTGCGCGTCGTATTGAGGCGCACTCGACGTACTATTTCACATTTGGCCGTTAACGGAGCCAGTATAAGATTACTTTTTAGTTCCAGGGTTTGCGCAATGCCTCTCATATTAATAACCTTTGATGTAATAAACCATCAGCTCGTGAACCATCCTTAGGTCTTCGAGCTGTGTTCAGATCTCACGCATGGGATACTCGATTCCAATCTCGGTTCGGCGTTTAATAACTGAATGAAATGCTCCTAATCTCTACATACATCTTATATCTAATCAAATCATCAAGCAACTCTTGATGTCATCCAATGCATTTTCAAGCTACATCTCGAACATCCCGTGTTTGTTAATTCTTCATTTCATGGTCAAATTGAAGTGCACTTTGGGTTCGAAACACTGGCTTCATCGAAACAATTGCACCAATATGCCCAACAATAAATATGTAGCTACTCTAACGTTTTGATGTTTTTCTTTGTATTTTAATTTTAATTACTCGACAAGTATAAAAATCATGAACGTCTCTGGCAATTGTGCTGCCAACCATTTTAAAACGACGTACTATTTGAATTGGACAGCTTCGTGTTCTTACTTTTTTAATTGTTTCGTACCAAGAGTGTAAAAGGTTAACAAATATTTATTTATTACATGCTTTGGATCGTTCATTTCCATTCCAATTGGTTCATTGGGAAAGGAAGGTATCTCGGTCAGTTGGTGCTGGATTGACAGAATAACCAATAAATTTGATTGTTATCAAAAGTACTGCTGAAGATCTATCTGAAACTGAACGTCTTCTTATTTTAGTCATACTTTGTCCATGTCGCGATAAGTACCTCAACTAATTTCGTCGCAATAGAAAAACACAGTTACCAGTGAGAGAGAGAAGGAAGATATTTACATTTACGGAAAACAAGAGGTCGACAATACTTTTTGATTTTATGAAGTGGTGGGTTGACCTGAAAAATGGCACAGGATGTTATATTATTGGCTAGTGAACAGATGTAACTTGACTTTGACGTGCCTATTGCAAGTAACGATTCTATTTTCGAGTAATCAAATAACGAGCATTTTACCCTCGGAAAAGGCTACAGGAGGTCAGTCTTGAGTGATCTTGAAGCAGACATTGCTGAGGTCATATTCACGACAGCCACCCTCAACATCATCGACTAACGTTTAGTGCTTTTAAGGACATAGGCGCAACTGCTGAAACGGACATCATGCATTTCACTGACTCTGTCAAGTTAACTCAAACCCAAAATGAAGACATAGTCGAACTGCTCTGTTCAATATGGCCCTGACAGCAGCAAAATTTGAGACACGAGTGGCCTATGACCCAATCAAACAGTTCAGTTTGCATTGGCTGAGACAGTCAAAAATATTGTTTTGTCAAGCTACTTCATGGAAAGCGTATGCGCGCGTTACCCTGCGCTCAACGGCGTATCAAGTTGAATAAATGTCTTGCAGTCACTGAGAGCCACCTTAAGCAGCTAACAGTTAGGCTATCCTCCAAATGTAAAGAAAGTACTAGACCGCACCGCACAGTAGATTAATGTGGTTGGCTTCTTCCCTAGGCATCTGTTAGATTCATGGGCCGCACGGAGTTATAGCCGTACCCGTGGAGGAGGGGGGGGGGGGGTTGAACACCTTTGTTTTCCTAAAGACACCCATTTTCACCTTTTGCCAACTCCGTTACTCTGTAATCGTGAATTTACTTGACTTTTATTCACTTAATTTGAATCTTAAGTTCTCTTCAATGTTTTTTCAACTTCTCTTTTCTCTCTCTCTTGAACACGCTCACAATTTCCGTTGCACACCGATCCTAAATTTTCCCCTTTTGTATAGCTAATAAGAACCAAGATGCGCTCTTTCTTTCAAACAACCGTTTTCTAAAATTCCTCTTGTTTCTTATTTCCATTTTTCTGGTCTCATGCTTTATATTCTCTACAATGAGTATAGACTTCATGCACGGGAACCTCGTTTCTTGTCTCGTTATCATCCTCTCAGAAGATGTTTGGGTGCATATCCTTGGTGCTCTAGAGCAGGGCAGGTCGAGTGAGAACGCTTCTTCTGCCGCCCTCGGAATGCTGGGACCTCATGGCGTCAGCACATTAGGAGCTACTGTACCTCCTGTGGCTCACGCCCATACCATTGACATTCTAATCAATAGGGGGCGGTGTACGTCGAAACCCTTTTGCTGAAGCACCCCGCAACCAGCTCTCTTGTGCAATCTTTAATCCTAAAAGTTCATCTTCACTTCCTATTTTTCAGGTAAATATAGTGTAAATATGATAGTTATGATGCCCCTTCAATACGTGACGGTACACGCCCTCTCTGGACTTGTAAATAGGGTAGGCATGCAACGTATATTGTAGCTACTGGAATAGAAGGAGCAACATATTTTCAGTGTTGAAAATCTGTTTCGTTTTTTCATTCCCGATTAGTAGTGTAACTTTGCACTAGTATCTATGATTATAATGTAACTAAGATTTTTTTTTACTCTAAATTTATTTCTAAACTTGGCGGTATTACTTCCGAAAATAAGCATGTCTCTATGATACAACTCTCGCAGAGACCAACTCTAAGGGTAGTGTGTCGTCTGGGTTAGTCCACTGTACTGCGCCCTCTCCCTTCCGGATATTTCAATCCCATACAGTGTCATTACAGTGTTCCGAAAAGCGTCGTCATTTTGAGGGATGCTGGAGGGGGCGGCGGCGGAATTAAGAGCTGCAACCTTCCTTGCCACGTGTTTCAGTGAAAAGTAGCTACTGTGTGACGTTAACGAGACAGCTCTTCATTCAACTATTTGCACGTTGGCAAGTAGTCAATTTTAAATAAGTAGAAATAGTGACCATCCTCTCCACCTCAGCCAATTAACAAAGAAGAATCCACTGGGCACAACCTGCTGTATATAATTGCTGTCCAGAGGGACGATGCAGTCGGCCTAATTCAGTATCTACAAAGATTTGTATTGGACATAGCCTTTTTTTAATTGAAGCTGTACTCCTGCATTGCCTAATGTAGATACCATTTGAATCTAAGTGATATCTAGATATCTTCCTTTTTATTTTTATAGTATAATGGTATGTTGTGAGCGCCAGTCTTTTTGCAGCCAATTCCTTGTTCACTATGTTTAAAAGAAGGCACCCCATTTCACTTGATTTAGCCCTCGAGTTACTGCGCCGCTTTCTTCCGCCAAGTCTTGAAGGGCATGCAAATGGTCAAGTTATAAGACATGTACGCGCCACAAAATTACGTGCATGATATCAGTCCTGGTGCGTAGACAGGGAAAGTCTACGCATCCAAAAAAATGCATCGTGATAATTCAAATAGTCAGGTTCATAAGTCAATTCAATGAATACTGGAAAACCTGCTCCCCCCTCCCCTCCTGAGGACATTCTGGCTTCGCGTCTAGAGTGCACTCTCTAGGGTCACGCACCGACCCTCGTAAAATCATGACACCTTGTAATCGTCTAATGACCCGTGTTAGACTCGTTACGATCGTTTTGAAAGTACTGCAAGGCTGTTTGTTGGGAAATCATCTAATGTTTAATTTCTCGAGGGCTTGTGTTTTCTGAAGTTCCCGTTCAGATTGAGCAGTTTCAGCGCGCTTCTCCCGCTCTTGCTGTTATGCCAATGAAAAATTGACTTCAGTGGGATATTTTTACCACACAATCGACTGTGAAAAACATGTCGATGAGCCTGGCGAATATACCGAAAAACGCTGCTCTAGTACTTTCTTCATGCACAGGCCGCATCGATCAAGTATTACATCAGATTCAATTGCGTGTGTTAGCTAGCTTGGTATAACGTGCTGGAGGCCCCAAGACCTTATTGCGACGCGTGAGACTTACACGCTGAACATTTCGAAATTGCTCATTGCCATCATAACCTTCGATCCAGTAAAGGCAATGAATCCGAAGCTCGCTTCATTTCCTTCTCATTCTTCAAATCTTATCTGCTATTCCTTTTCCATTATATTATTACCATCTTAAAAAATGAATTTTATCGACAGGTCTGAGAGCGATGGAGTCACTCATTGTCATTTATTGGACGATACTGTTTACTGACGCATCTGTTACGTAAAGCTAGCAGTTTTTGGTCGTGGTACCTAATTTGTGTAGTGCAGAAATTATCATTGGTAATGGTTTTAATATTACTTTATGTGTCTACGTCAGGTCGTGTTCGAATACAATCTGATAAGTACCACCAAACCTAATCCGAATCATTGCCTACCATCGAACGTGTGTGCGGTTTCGTTTCTTCTTCTTGTTAACCCCCACAGTCTGACGTTGATAGAGGTATCCTGCTGGTTAATAAAATACAGACTTTGCGAAGGACTATTCGAACTGTTTTTTACCAGTCTAGTTTTAATGCGTATGAGTGTAAATGTAAAAAAAACATGGTTGTGAGGCCCTAATTTTACTGTTGTTTATGTTATAGTATTATTTTTGCAGTGTTGTTTTGTATAATCGTCAGTAAAATTAGAGCCTCTGTTCCAATGCAATGCTCAATGGTTTCTGTAAGGAAGGGCGGATGGGTGCCAATGCTCCACCCCATTCCCCATCACCCCCTCAAAAAAGGTTCATGGAAACCAAATTAGCTCTTAGTGACGACCCATAAAATTTGACTTCCTTTCTCTTCTAATCGTGATTTTTTATCGTTCCTCTTATTTTTTATTGCTGTATGGTAGTAATTAGGAAAATATACTCTGCTAATATTACCCATTTCGACCGGCTCGGTTCGTTGAGTTTGCTCTCGTGACCTTGCATCATCTTCCATGTCGATCCTCGTTCGAGTTGTTTTCGCAACGGTGAAGACCAGTGTGATAGGCCTCGAAAAGTGGCTGTATCGTTCAGGCGACCAACTTGATGTATTGACCAGATCTGCTCTATAGAAGTCTGTCTAGGCCAGTCAACATTTTTGAATTACAGTACCAAAAATCCGCCCCAAGAAACTGACACCATACAGAAATGTTATCACGGTGATGATGACTGATGTGGTTCTCTTGCAGGGGTTCTTATGAATATGATTAAATACCTACTAACATCTACCGTTTCCGATGTGCTGATGCAAATAAATAAGCATTCTGACTGTCGTAGTTTGCTTCCAGTTCTTCTTTTTCTTAACGAATATTATGATAGCAATAATGCAGCAGCGCGTGAACCAAGAGACTTGCGTTGACGGCCAGTGGCTGCATTTGGTAGCGTTTGAACCGCTGAGCGTCGCCACCGTCGCTGCTCCTGCACCTCTGAATGTCACAGAGAAATGTTTGATACACCACTGACGCCATCATGTTCAAGTATATGTAGAAAGAGTACCTACCTACTATTAGTTACATAGGAAAGAGCTAGTTGTACCCCTGTAGTACCTTGTAATGTATAAAACCAACGAAAGATAAATCCCATTCTAGTTCTAGCCTGTAATGTTGGAAATACTGGAGAGTGTGGCCATGTACAGAGCTTCACACGTCTATTTTAGTAGTTAATTTTATTATGTTTGCTATTCCTCGTTTGAGGTTGCTTTTGCTCACCTTTCATCAACTTGTCTGATCAGACAATCGACGGTATATCGGTGAGGCATAATTACTACTTTTTAATGTCAATTTAACTGGCTAAGCCGCCTCGCGCTCGTTCTCACCAGCATTGTTTGCCGCCCTTTCAAAGATTTTGTACCTTGCATAACTTATCGCTGATTGAGCTTTGCCTCCCCTCTCCTCTCGGCCACATGCATTGTTTGTCGCCCGTTCAATGATTTTTGTACCACGCATCGCTTACGCATCTTGCTTTCATCACCGCTGATTGAACTCTGGCCCCTCCCCCCCCCCTTCCTTTGCCGCCGCTGCATTTGCTTGACTTGATTTCAGTGGTGAACGGTGACAAAAGAAAATGTCGTCTCAATTTTTATTTCAATATACTCCACTTGTGCAGGAACATTAGTATTATATTTATAATCGTTCGTGGTTGTTGTGGCCGACTGCCACTGGCATCATATCTTACACGAATCTGTTCCTGTTGATACCCGTGCTTGTTGTGTCGTATTTTCTAAGTACCTACCTGCAGCATGAGTAATATTTTGCAAGGACGAGAGTGAAGTACTAGGATGAGAGTCTGTGTTCATCAACTTCTTGAGCGCTTCTTCAAATGATACCTTCCACCATTCCCATTCTATTGATGTTTATACGTCATGATTTTCATAATTACCCAGTTCATTGCTATTACTGCTATCGATCTCTCCCAAGCCTCAGCCAGTTGTCCTCTGACGATGAGGCAATGAACCAGTAACGAGGCTGTAACGATTTCCACTTGCGTCAGCGACTGACTTAACAAAGCCTACAAACTCTTGATGTCTAACGAACTAATATTTCCTTCCACTGATTTTTATATTTAAACGTCGATTAACATTTCAAAACAAGTTGAGCTTCAGAATGCTTAAATCTAAACTAGATCAAGGAGTGTTAGAAGAGATTAGGACAATCCACAAGTTATTTGTAGTGTCTTCAGACCACTACAGAAAGAATCGGTATGCTTGTGTGGAGGGATCACCGTCGTCTACAGAATTCCACCTACCGCTCTGCCTCTCCATCAGCTTGTACTCTCTGTTTGGGGAATATTCGTCTGTATCTCTGTTTCTTGGATGCGAAGGGAGCAAGTATAAGTGTATTGTTAATGCTTATTTTTTTGTAATACATCGTCAAACATGAAATTAAATTTGATTGAACCATCCTCAGTCGTTATTCTGTTCCTGGATTCTGAAGAACAAGACATTAGCGATCTCTTCGCCTTCCAATTAAGACCCTATCCTACTACACTGCTTTGCCAAATGAACTTAGCTGCGGACCATGTCGATATTCTTCGCTTTTGGCGTACAAGATCATCTCTGACAAATCATGGTTTTAATGGAAAAAGGTGTGAAAAGGGCAAGCAAGGAAATTTTTACGTGATTATCACTATTTAACCTCTCACATCGTGAGAGCATGCATGCAGGGTGGAAATAATTGAAATTACGTAAAGCTGATATAATAATTATTGTACAGCTTAAACACACGGTAATTGCCTGGTGGTTGACACATAAGCACAGTTGCTGAACAATTACGTGACATGACGGGTTGGTAGCTAACAAACTAACGAAGAATGATAGAAAGAAACGCTAGTCTCAGAAAAAACGAATCCCCGCCTCCAACCACCAAGAACTCCGAGAATAACATGCACGCGCGACAGTGCGCACAGACAGCATCGTCGAAATTGGTACAAGGTCTATGGCTTCACGAATTAGATAGACTCCAACCGCAACGCGTCACAAGGTTTTATAGCTACGCAGTCCAGGTCAACCCCAGAAACTGCTTATAGTCAGTGCACGCGCGAGCGAGCACAGACTGAAGAAAAAAATACCCATTCACAAAATCACAAACACGAACCCCCGCACAAATACTCCAGCGTTATGATATTGTAGATCGTGATGAAGAAAGTAAGAGCAGGTTCGTCATGGGCAGAAAAACTGCTCAGATTATTGATTTCGCACTGATTGTTCAAGGGGATAGGGCAGGGGGGGCATTGGTCCCTTGGGTCGCAAAAGAGCCCGACGAATCCCGGAGGGTGACCAATGTCCCCCGGGTCTCCTCGAGTCCGCCGAGACCCCTCGCTTCAGCTCATCTCGGTTTGTCTCGAAGCATTTCGGCCAGTTTCGGCTCGCCGGGACCCTCGCCCTCTGCGCCAGCAATCCGCGGACTGTAATGGTTAATTGTTCTACTCATGCATCTCACAAACATTTTTCTGTGTATGGGTGTTACAGCGCTGGGAGGGGGGAACAGAGGTTCCAGGATTCAGAGGGGCTTCTAAAGGGTCCCAGAGTTTCTCAAAAGGGTCCTAAAGGGTCTCGAGGGTGTCCCAAGGGGACCAGAAAGGTCCAAGTAAATCCACCTGGTCTCTCAAGTCCCCCGGGTTCCCGAAACCCTGGGTCCCCGAGTCCCGCGGGTCCCACGAAAACCTCCCCTCTCTGGGTCACCTTGTCTCAACCAACCTCGATACATATAATAATAACAAATTCAAAATTTATCACCATGAAAAAAGGGCAGAGAAAAATAATAGAGCCCAAGCAAGAAGAAATACTAAACTGAAGTGTTAATGATCTATAAAATGAATAATCATCCATCCACCCCGAGCTGTCGGAGCTGATGTTGCCCGTGTAGCCACTGACCTTGTACTAATCTCGAAGATGCTACCTGTACGCACTAGGGTGCGTACATATCACTTTATGTTCTAAAGGATTGGAAGCGGAGATCCGTTTCGAGTAAGCGTTTTTTCTTTTGCTGCACTAGCGTGCGTCTGACATTGCTAAAATGTTTACGCTTTTTCTAACGTTAGAAGCGTTGTTTCGTTTTTTCCTCGCACACTTGGGCGTGCGAGCCTACTGGAATCAATGATCATCGAGCCCTAAGGGGGAGCCTATTATGACTCACGTTGAGGCTCTGGTGGAAATGAGGCTCAAATCAAAATCAAAAGAAACGCTAGTCGAAGTTGACGTGTGACAGAAAAACGCATTAGAATAATTAGTGGAGTTACGAGTGAAATCACATGGTAGTTTTGTATACTAATTAATGTACAGTATAAACACATGAGAGTTGAAAATAACCAGTTGCGGAATGCGAAATCAACTATAAACCATACAGCGTACAAACGCATGTCACAAGTAGGAAATGTATTCAAATTGTGGTTTGCATTAGGGGGATATATAGAGGTCCACAATTGACCGCGAATTAATCCTAATAACACTAAACACATTATACATGCACCACAAGCACCAATCTATTAAGCAATCATCTCTCTTGATCTCAGGCTCGCACCTCTCAGGATGTAGCTACAACATTTCTGTTGAGCTAGTACAAAACTGCTTCCAACTATAATGGCAGTGCAACAAATATTTCTTTTGGTTAAATGAATACGTATACCCACGTACAAAATTGCTATTGAACATATTCATGTAAACGAACAAATGCTTCAGATAAAAATCTTGAGACAAATATGGCAATACTTCGGTTTTTCCAAGATCAACACAGAGAGGGCTTTCTTAACTCCTGTGAGCTGGCGCGTGCAACACATCGTGTGTCTGTTCTGTGTAAATCGTGTGTTCTTTCCAGAACACATGTATTTGAATAGCCGGAACCGTGTGTTGGGACGATGGCCCTGTGAAGTTAATGTACAAAAGTTAGGAAGTGCTCCTGTACTTGTGAACTAGTTTAGTAACTGAATACCTAGCTTAGGCCTCGATCACCATCTCTATCATGATATTCTTTATACCTTTCAGGAATGTGCGTTTATAGATCCCGTGCCAATAATAACTGATATGAAGTGTTAATAAACATGCTCATAAATATATGGCATTAATGATAACATAACTATCAGTGTCTAACAACAAGGGCTCCTTGGGAACACAACAAATTAAGTGTCTCCAAGAACTTCATGTGAGAATGCAATGCATGTTTCTCCACTATGAACTACTTGTTCTCAGGTTTTTCAGGTAGCTACTAAATATTCTGGCATCTTATTCTAAATTCCTACCTAACTAACCAGATTAGACCACACACATTTCTAAACCCATCTGGATGCTGATAATTAGTGATAACTCTTGCATCCACATGGGTGGAAAATTCCATGCAGATTTCCTAGACACAACTTGTCTTTATGTGCTCGGGCACTATTGCTGTAGCCTACATAAAATGTAAATAATCTGTTTTTCTACATGGATAAATATTACGCCGGCAATTTACCACTCTGCGGAGCCGGCCCCCTCATCAATTAGTGATCACATAATTTATGCTGACTAAATTCACCGGATGTGGATTACTTTTTCCTAAGCATATATTCAAGACACTCAAATTATCTTGATATTACTCCCAATTGGTCCATGCATGGTAATCAACCATAATTTCACTTTATGTTAATTCTAATTCATTTGTATGGTATAACCTTAATGAAGCATTCTTAATAATCATCTTTGGATAAAGATAAGAATCAAACCATGTTCTAGATAATTTTTAATTATTATATGCATATATTTTGGACAGTACTAATAGGATGTAAATTTTAGTTATATGTTCCTTTGTACATCTAAGTTTTGTGAGTCAAACCCTCAGTCGGAGAATGGGAAACAAAGTTTACCAACAGAAAAGACCAATTGTTCATCAACCGCTTGTGCACGGGACACACGTGGATAACTCACAATTACCTGATGGATGTCGACATAGGACCAAACGCGCCACCTTGCCCCTGTTGCCACCAAGTGGCGGACCAAACGCGCCACCTTGCCCCTGTTGCCACTAAGTGGCTATCAGTGTGAAACACTTACTGGTGGATTGCAACGCACTCGCGGCAGCCCGACGAGCGTTCCTAGATCCCCCGTGCAACCTACAAAGCCTAGTCACGGACCCAACCTACCGTAAAAAGCTTATCGCTTTCGGAAAACACACCGGACTATACGAAGCTGTCTAAACCTAAAACACCTGTGCAAATGAGGTGGTCTCTCCACCCCATTACGCACAGTAATAACACATATTACGAAGATACGCATCAACTCTTTACTCTCTCGTACGCGAATAAGCCACAATTGAAATATGTACTGACTTCATCCTGACAGAACTAATATTTTCGCACGCGAGGCGTGCGACTTACCTGAATCAACGACGGTCGCTTCTACGGGGGAGCCTATTATGACTCACGTTGAGGATCAGGTGGAAATGAGGCTCGAATCAAATCAAATCTAAGTTTTGTTTGTCTGTAGTGAGGCAAACAGAATGAGGTGGAATCGTCAAACAATATGGTCCCGGCTGCAAGGTGCATATTTTTTGTTGCCCTTTTATTGGCCCCGGAACTAAGTAGATGTGACAAGTCCAAGTGGATCAATACTGTCACACTTCAATCAAGACCACGGGCAGAACACGTGGACCAAGTCACATCTCAGACAGTTGCAAGAAATTTACATGAAATTTCTACCTCTCTCCTGCATCCTATTCCACTAATAAGATAAGTTGTGGGCCACAATTACAACATCCATTCCAACTCCTTATAGTTACCAGTGCGGAAGCTTACTACGCTCAACCGTAACATTTTCAATCCCCCTTTTTTATAACATTTTCATGGAGTCAATCGCATAATGCCCAAGTGGGACACTTATTAAGATTAAAATTATTTATTCATCTCATCGTTGATTGTATTGCACCTTGAAAAGGAAGTGCAAGCATCAATTTAATTCGTCCCCGAAATTGTGACTACTCGAGTCGCTACCCTTAACTTTTATTCAAATCAAATTCTAGTCAAATCATCCACTAAAGATGCACGTTACGCTATAAGATAGATGGTGACACGTAACAGTATGACACCCCAAATATATAACATAAAACAGGAAATGAATGGATGGTGAGCCATTAGTACAATCGTGGCTTGATCTAGAAGCACGTTGGTACACTTGAACTAATAACGGATGCATTCTAGGTAACACGAACAATAGGAAGGGGTTGGTTGATAGATTAAAGTAACCAATTGAGGAATGTTAATAACACGACAAAATGCAGACACAAATGGGCAACAGTTGCGCCGTAAAAAGGAAACACCCGACAGCGTCGGACTTACGTACTGTTGAGTCTGGTTGAAAAGCTTGAATTGGATGCGCGACAACCTACACTATATGCACGGCTTGTGCACTAAAACGAGGGCGCAGTGGCTATAGGGTTTAAAATCCGCTGAATCTTGCTGCACATCACATCCACTACGGTGTGGCTGCTGCCTTGTGGAGTCTTGCGTTAAGGGTAGCTCCACACGGGGGTCTCCACCTCATTACGCACAGAAACAACAACACATTTTACGAAGATACGCATTAACTCTTTACTCTCTCGTACGCGCTAGTACGCGAATATGCCACACTTAAAATATGTAGTGACTTCATCTTGACAAAACTAATGTTTTTGCACGTGATGCCGTGCGAACTTACCTAAATCAACGACGGTCGCGCCCTACGGGGGAGCCTATTATGACTCACGTTGAGGCTCTGGTGGAAATGAGGCCCTAATCAAATCAAATCCACCTTGGCCCCATGGCGGATGTCTGACGTGAGTGATGTAGTGGTGGTGGCGAGTGGCGTTGTGAAGTGGTGATGCTGAAAGAAAGCGGGAAACCATCTTAGATTTCATAATGATTTCTTGAAGTTGTCCCGTGCAGGTTGAGCCATGCTGCAGTTGGTGCGCGAGTCTTCAAGACGATGAATTGCGGTGCTATCGGTAACGCAACAAGGACTTGAATTATTTGCGCGCGTTGTAGTTGAGTTGAAGGGGGGAGTCCCTCAGGACACGAGTAATCGCGGTGACGGTGAAGTTGTGCTGATAGAAAAATTCACGCGTTGTTGATAGCTGAATGCGGAGAAGAGGTGTCATTGGGGTCTGATGGACGGTCGTCGAAGTTGGCACGAGCAGAATAATGAGGAGTGGCGTGGTGTGAAGGACTTGGGTAGAGTTGATGGTGAATTGCTATCTGAATGCTTGCTCATGCAGAAAAAAAAACAGAGTCCAGCGCACCCCGAGTTTGTGGAGTGTAACGCGCCCTCCGTGCAATCGGTCTCGGAGGTGCCCGCGTGCAGTCAAGACTGCTGGGCCGTGCATGTAGTAGACCTGTATAGAACAAGTGTCCCTACAATTGGTATAAAGATAGACTGGTAATCATTATCTTGCTCATTCAAATAGACCGGATCATGTGAGCCAACTTATCTAAAATGTAAGTTTCCGACAAACTAGTTTAAACTATTCCGCTAGCGGCAACATCAAGTAAGCCTGCGGTAAGGCATCGAGAACCAAAACTCTCATTCCCTACACATTCTTTTGGTTCGTGATTAAGTGCGTGTGTCTGCCAGAAATACTGGGTAAATTCTCCCGCTTGCTAGAATTTTGGAACAGCTTCTTTTTAAGCATGTAGGGGGCCTATAAGATGTATATAAACATGTATATAAATATTTTGATCAATTAGGAATGAATCTCCATACCTTGCCAATTTGTGGAACTGGTGAGTCCGGAGTACAGCACCAGGTCTAGTGTGTTATAGCCAGATTCTGTGATTCAATGTACAATGTAAATCGGTAGACAATGTAGAAATATTTGAACGCAACCTTTTATTATTAATGCCCTTTCCTACTCGTTTGCTAAGATAGCTTAACCTCTTCTAATAACTGTCTTAATTATTCAAGCTGAAGACTAAGTGGCAGACAAGCCTGGCTGTTTTTAATGTTGCTGGTAAAGATATTCAGCACCTCATCCATATGAACCCTTCTGAATCTTTTAATTCCAAACATACTCCACAATGCAGTTTTATAATTGACAAAATTGGAATTCCACTTACGAATCAAATTCGATAACAGCCAATTCTAAAATATGGTACGTCAATACCACTCTGCGGAGCCAGTCCCTCCATTCTTTATTTATAATAACAATTTGTGCTGACTTCTTGAGTAGACTTGTGGGTACCAGACTGAGCCAAAACTTTTAATTCACCCATTCAATTAAAGGCAACAATTATTGCCTGCGGCTTTATTGGGTGAACTTAACGAGGTCTTGAAAAGGAGACCTTACTCTTGTTAACGGAACATTTTTTCGGGTCACTTCCTCTTCGAGGTCAAAAGACTAGTTCGAAATAGATAAGTTTTGATGTTTTTATATAATGTAGTTACATAGCTATATTCATTCAAGCGGTACTTACAATTGCATGGTACCATTTCGCTTATATATTTGAAAATGAATGAAAGAACATATCGGTCACACTGTCAGTGTATTGCATTATTTTCAAGGCTGTGCCGCAGCTACAATGGCTTTTCAATCTCAGATACTCACAAAATTTTCAAGTTGGCAACAAGAAAATAGGAAGGGAATGAATAAGAAAGCAGTTAATTTGCCCCATGAATTGGTGAATTAATTGAAGTTGTACAATGCGAGACAAACAAATTGGCAGTGGGGAACTTAGCTAGTTATGGTGGTTTTGGCGAGAGACCAGGACTGGAAGACAATGCTCGTGGGGCACCATCGTTTGAGCTGCCCGGGCTTGGTCTTGAACCTGGTGTTCAAGAAAGACGCCTGCTGCCGGGATGACTGCAATAGCTGGATCCAAGGCATGTTGTGGCGTTCTTGGTAAGGACCGTTTGTTTTGACTCTTGGTCCTATGAACTCCCATTGTAGGTGTTCCCCGGGTAGCCTAGCTGGGCCCACCGGGTCCGGGCTGTGGAATAATTCCTTTTGTTACAAGGAGTAAGGTCTCTTTGTTAAGACCTTTAAGTTCACCCACTAAAGCCGCAGCAATATGTGCCTTTAATTGAATGGAAAGTTTGGGCTCAGTCTGGTACCCACAAGTCTAGTTAAGAAGTGAGCATAAATTGTTATTGAAGTTATAGAATGGAGGAACTGGCTCCGTCGAGTGGTAATGACTCGCTATATTTCAGAATTGGCTGTTATGAAATAAAATTCCTAAATGGAATTCCAATTTTGTCAATTATAACACTGCTAATGAAATATGTGTGGAATTATGATTCAGCAGGGTTCATTGGGAACATATACCTGCTGAAATTATTTTCTAGCTGACACAAAATACAGTCAGGCTTGGCTGCCACATGGTTTGACATTATTCATCTTACAAAATGAAAATGGGTTACCCAAAATATATTTAGCTAGCTTTAAGCATGAAACTAGGAAAGGGCATTAATAATCTAAGATTGCGATCAAATATTCCTATGTTGTCTACCTATATTACACTATTTACAATAATCACTAAGTTAATTAAAAAATAATTTATCACCATATTTATATACATATTCTAGGCCCCCCTAAATGCTTAAAAAGAAGCTGTTAATGAAACTCTTAATATAAACTGGAGAACTTACCCAGCATTGGCAGGCAGACTCACTGAACCACGCACTAAGGAAATGTTTATCGAATGAGTGTGTTGGTTTACAATGCCTTGCTGCAGGCTCACTCGATGTTGCCGCTAGCAGAATAATAATAATAATAATAATAATAATGAAATCTTTATTGACAACCAACATGGGCATAGTTTTACAATTGAGACATCTTATTTTAGGGTTACAGTGTGAACAAAGTTATAAAATTACCGCACACAACTAAGAACAAGTTACGGCATACAACTCTATCCTGCCTATGCGTATAGTAATTCTCTCCATCGCCTTAACAATGACGAGGCAGCGTGCGCATCACCAGAGCAGATTGCAACGAGGATTTCATTAGGGGAGTTCATAACTCGAGTCATAAGGCTGTGTGCCGCTCTACGGAACAGTACCTTGATGTGATCTGATTGATTTTCAGCAAAAACCCTGCTCGCTGACGTCGAGCGAG
>SDVV010000026.1:0-51575 GCA_016164225.1 Gammarus roeselii | reverse complement strand
ACTCTTCAGTGCACCCAACACTTTACATCCCTCCTTCACTCGCGCCTTACTTCAGTTCCACTTGTTCAGTTTTCTCCACATGGGAGCCCAGATACTTAAACACTGAACTTCCTTCAAGCGCTCTCCATTTAGGGTGACACTAATTTGCTCGCATCGACAGTCCTCGAGCATCTCATTACTTTACTCTTACCCACGTTCACTCGAAGCTTCCTCCTCTCACACACTCTACCAAACTCAGACACTAGCCTACATAGCTTCTCCTCCGAATCCGCAACAAGAGCCGTATCATCAGCAAATAGCAACTGGGTCAACTGCCAACTCCGCCCATTCGCTTCCAAGAGTTCCAAGCCACGACCCAGCACACTCGCGTTCACCTCCCTGACCACTCCATCCATATAGAGGTTGAACAGCCAGGGAGACATCACGCACCCTTGTCTCAGTCCCACCTTCACTGTGAACCAATCACTCACCTCGCTCCCCACTCTGACACATGCTCGGCTGTCAGTATAGAAACTCTGCACTGCTTTCAACAGATGTAAATAAAGAGTATTTGAAATGATTCGTAAATTTTTTTTTACTATTAAAGAGTATTTAAATGGTTCGTACCTGCTCACAAACTATTAAAGTGTGATTTAAATGGGTCGAACATGCTCGTGTGCTATTAAAAAGTACTTTGAATGGTTCCTACATGCTCGTGTACTATTAAAGAGTATTTTAAAGGGTTAGTACATGCTCGTGTACTATTAAAGAGTATTTTGAATGGTTCGTAGTGCTCGTGTACTAATAAAGAGCATTTTAAATGGTTCGCACCTGATCGTGAACTATTAAAGAGTATATTGAATAGTTCGTGCATGCTAGCCTACTATTAGAGAGTATTTTAAATGACTCGTACTTGCTCGTGTACTATCAACGAGTATTTTAATTTATTCGCACCTGCTCATGTACTCTTAGAGAGTTTTTAAGTGATTCCTACATTCTAGTGTACTATCAAAGAGTATTTTAAATGGTACGTACCTTCTCGTAAACTAATAAAGAGTATTTCAAATGGTTCGTACATTCACGTGTACTATTAAAGAGTAAATAAACGATTCGTACCTGCTCGTGTACTTATTAGCAGTATTTTAAATGGTTTGTACATGTCTTTGTACTGTTAAAGAGTAATTCAAATGGTTTGTATTCGCTCGTGACCTATAGGAGATTATTTTAAATAGTTCGTATTGCTCGTGTACATTTGATGAGTATTTAAATTGTTCGTACCTGCTTGTGTACAATTGAAGAGTATTTTAAATGTTACGTACTTGTTCGCTTGCTATTAATGTGTGTTTTAAATTATTCGTAATTGCTCGTGTACTATTAAAGAATATTTGAATTGGTTCGAATATGCTCGTGTACTAGTTAAGAGGATTTAAATGGTTCGTACATGTTCGTGTACTATTTAAAAGTATTTTAAATGGTTCTTACATGATCGTGTACTATTAAAGAGTATTTCCAATGGTTCGTAAACGCTCGTGTACAAATAAAGACTATTCCAAATGGTTCGTACTTAGTCGTGTACAATTAAAGAGTATTTTAAATAGTTCGTACCTGCTTGTGTACTATTAAAGAGTTTTGTAAATAGTTCGTACATGCACGTGTACGATTAAAGAATATATTTTAAATGGTTCAGACATGCTCGTGCACTATTGGAGAGCATTTAAAATTGTTCGTACATGCTCGTGTTCAATTAAAGAGTATTTTAAATGGTTCGTACATGCTAATGTATTAAAAAAAAAATTATTAGTTCGTACCTGCTAGTGTACAATTGAAGAGTATTTTGAAACATCCTACTTGCTCGTGTAATATTAAAGATTATCTTTGATGGTTCGTTCCTGCTCGTGTACTATTAAAAAGTATTTCAAATGGTTCGTAATTGCTCGTGCACAATTCAAGAGTATTTTAAATAGTTCGTACCTACTCGTGTACTATTATAGAATATTTTAAGTCCTTCGTACATGCCCGTGTACTATTAAAGAGTATTTTGAATTGTTCGTTTATGCTCGTGTACAATTAAAGAGTGTTTTAAATGGTTCAGACATGCTCGTGTACTATAAAAGAGTATTTTAAATGATTTGTACATGTTCTGGTACTATTAATGAGTTTTTTAAATGGTTCTCACCTACTCGTGTACAATTAAAGAGTATTTTAAATGGTTCGTACATGCTCGTGTACTATTAAAGAGTATTTTAAATGGTTCGGACCTGCTCGTGAACTATTAAAGAATATTTCAAATAGTTCGAACATGCTCGTGTACTATTAAAGAGTATTTTAAATGGTTCGGACTTGCTCGTCTTTAATTAAAGAGTGTTTTAAATGGTTCGGACACGCTCGTGTGCTATTAAATAGTATCTTAAATGGTGCGTACATGTTCTTGTCTATCGAAGAGTATTTGAAATGATTCGTACCAACTCGAGTAGTATTAAAGAGTATTTAAATGGTCCGTACCTGCTCATAAGCACTTAAAGTGTAATTTAAATGGTTTGTACACGTTCTTGTGCTATTAAAGAGTAATTTGAATGGTTCGTACATGCTCGTGTACAATTAAAGAGTATTTTAAATGGTTTGTTCATGCTCGTGTACTATTAAAAAGTATTTTAAATGGTTCGTACATTCTCGCGTACCAATAAAGAGTATTTTAAATGGTTCGTACTTGCTCGTGTACTAATAAAGAGTATTTTAAATGGTTCGTACATGCTCGTATACTGTTAAATAGTATTTTAAATGGTTAGTACCTGCACGTGTACCTATAAAGAGAATATAAAGTTATTCGAACCTGCTTGTGTACTATTAAACAGTATTTGAAATTGTTCGTACGTGCTCGTTTACTATTAAAGAGTATTTTAATTGTTTCTTACATGCTCGTGTTCTACTAAAGAGTACTTTAAATTGTTCGTACACTCTCGTGTACTGCTAAAGAGTATTTTAGATGTTTTTTTCATGCTCGTGTTCAATTAAAGATTATTTTAAATGGTTCGGATATGCATGTGTACTATTAACGATTATTTTAAATTGTTCGTACCTGCTCGTGTACTAATAGAGCGTATTTAAAATATTCGTACATGCTCGTGTTCAATTAAAGAGTATTTTGAATGGCTCGTACATGCTCGTGTACTATTAGAGAGTATTTTAAATTATTCGTACTTGCTCGTGTATTAATAAAGAGTATTTTAAATGGTTCGTATATGCTCGTGTACTATTAAAGAGTATTTTAAATAGCTCGTACATGCTCGTGAACTAATAAAGAGAAGTTTAAATGCTTCGTACATGCACGTGTATTAATAAAGAGTATTTTCAATGATTCGTACCTGCACGTGTACTAATAAGGAGTATTTGAAATGATTCGTATATGCTCGTGTACTATTAAAGATTTTTTATATGGTTCGTACTCGCTCGTGTACTATTAAAGAGTATTTTCAATGGTTCGTACATGCTCGTATACTGACAAAGAGTATTTTAAATGGTTCGTACTTGCACGTTTATTTATAAAAAGTATTTAAAATTATTCGTACCTGCTCGTTCACTATTAAAGAGTATTTGGAATGGTTCGTACGTGCTCGTGTACTATTAAATAGTATTTTAATTGCTTCGCACATGCTCGTGTACTATTGAAGAGTATTTTAAATGGTTTGTTCACGCTCGTGTTCAATTAAAGATTAGTTTAAATGGTTCGGACATGCATGTGTACTATTAACGAGTTTTTTAAATTGTTCGTACCTGCTCGTGTACTAATAGAGCGTACTTAAAATATTCGTACATGCTCGTGTTCAATTTAAGAGTATTTTAAATGATTCGTACATGCTCGTTTACTATTAATGAGTATTTTAAATTGGTTTGAACTTGCCCGTGTACTAATACAGAGTATTTTAAATTTTTTCGTACATGCTCGTCTTCTTTAAAGAGTATTTCGAATAGTTCGTACATGCTCATGTTCGATAAAAGAATATTTTAGATGGTTCAAACATGCTCGTGTACTATTAAAGAGTATGATAAATGTTTCGTACATGTTGTGTACTATTAAAGAGCATTTAAAATGGTTCGTACATGCTCGTATTCAATGAAAGAGTATTTTAAATGGTTCGTACATGCTCGTGTGTTAAAAAAACGTATTTTAATTGGTTCGTACCTGCTCGTGTACAATTAAAGAGTGTTTTAAATCGTTCGTACCTGCTCGTGTCGATTAAAGAGTTTTTCAAATGGTTTGTACTTACTCGTTTACTATTGAAGAATAGTTTAAGTGGTTCGTACCTGCCCGTGTACTATTAAAGAGTATTTTGAGTTGTTCGTTTTTGCTCTTGTACAATTAAAGAGTATTTTTAAATGATTCGTATCTGCTCGTGTACTATTAAAGAGTACTTTAAATGGTAAGTACCTGCTCGTGGACTAATAAAGAGTATTTTATATGGTTCGTACCTGCACGTGAACTTATAAAGAGTATTTTAAATGGTTCGTACATGTTCATGTACTATTAAAGAGTATTTTAAATGGTTTGTACCTGCTCGTGTTCAATAAAATAGTGTTTTAAATTGTTCGGACACGCTCGTGTTCTATTAAAGAGTATTTGAAATAGTTCGTACATGTTCTTGTACCATTAAAGAGTATTTAAATGGTTCGTACCTGCTCAAAAAACTAATAAAGTGTGGTTTAAATGGTTCGTACATGTTCGTGTTCTATTAAAGAGTATTTTGAACGACTCGTACATGCTTGCGTACATAAAGAGTATTTTAAATGTTTCGTACATGCTCATGTACTATTTAAGAGTACTTTAAATGGTTCGTACATGCTCGTGTACTATTAAAGAGTATTTTTAATGAATCGTACCTGCTCATGTACTAATAAAGAGTATTTTTAAAGGTTCGTATATGCTTGTGTACTGGTAAAGAGTATTTGAAATGGTTCGTACATGATCGTGTACTACTACAGAGTAATTTAAATGGTTTGTACATGCTCGTGTACTATTGAAGAGTATTTTAAATGGTTTGTTCATGCTCGTGTTCAATTAAAGATTATTTTAAATATTTCGGATATGCTTGTATACTATTAACGAGTATTTCAAATTGTTCGTACCTGCTCGTGTACTAATAAAGCGCATTCAAAATATTCGTACATGCTCGTTTTCGTATAAAGAGTATTTTAAATGGTTCGTACATGTTCATGTACTATTAAAGAGTACTTTAAATGGTTCATACCTGCTCGTGTTCAATAAAAGAGTGTTTTAAAGGGTTCGTACCTGCTCGTGTTCAATAAAAGAGTGTTTTAAATGGTTCAGACATGCTCGTGTTCTAATAAAGAGTATTTGAAATGATTCGTAAATTTTCTTGTACTATTAAAAAGTATAAATGGTTCGTACCTGCTCACAAACTATTAAAGTGTGATTTAAATGGTTCGAACATGTTCGTGTGCTATTAGAGAGTATTTTGAATGGTTCGTACATTCTCGTGTACTATTAAAGAGTATTATAAAAGGTTAGTACATGCTCGTGTACTATTGAAGAGTATTTTGAATGGTTCGCACCTGCTCGTGTACTATTAAAGTGTATATTAAATAGTTCGTGCATACTCGTGTACTATTAAAGAGTATTTTAAATGATTCGTACTTGCTCGTGTACTATTAACGAGTATGTTAAATTATTCGCACCTGCTCTTGTACTATTAAAGAGTTTTTAAATGATTCCTACCTCCTTGTGTACTATCAAAGAGTACTTTAAATGGTACGTACCTCCTCGTAAACTAATCAAGAGTATTTCAAATGGTTCGTACATTCACGTGTACTATTATAGAGTAAATTAAACGATTCGTACCTACTCGTGTACTATTTAGCAGTATTTTAAACGGTTTGTACATGCATTTGTACTATTAAAGAGTACTTCAAATGGTTTGTATTCGCTCGTGACCTATAGCAGATTATTTTAAATAGTTCGTATTGCTCGTGTACAATTGAAGAGTATTTAAATGGTTCGTACCTGCTTGTGTACTATTGAAGATTATTTTAAATGATACGTACTTGTTTGTGTGCTATTAATGTGTGTTTTAAATGATTCGTAACTGCTTGTGTTCTATTAAAGAGTATTTTAATTGGTTCGAATTTGCTCGTGTACCAGTAAAGAGGATTTAAATGGTTCGTACATGTTCGTGTACTATTTAAAAGTATTTTAAATGGTTCTTACATGATCGTGTACAATTAGAGAGTATTTCAAAGGGTTCGTAAATGCTCGTGTACTATTAAAGAGTTGTGTAAATAGTTCGTACATGCACGTGTACGACTATGAATATATTTTAAATGGTTCGGACATGCTCGTGTACTATTAAAGAGGATTTAAATGGTTCGTACATGTTCGTGTATTATTTAAAAGTATTGTAAATGGTTCTTACATGATCGTGTTCAATTAAAGAGTATTTTAAATGGTTCGTACATGCTCGTGTATTAATATTTTTATTTTTATTGGTTTGTACCTGCTCGTGTACAATTAAAGAGTATTTTAAATCATCGTACTTGCTCGTGTAATATTAAAGATTATCTTAGATGGTTCGTTTCTGCTCGTGTACTATTAAAGAGTATTTCAAATGGTTCGTAACTGCTCGTGTACAAATCCAGAGATTTTAAATAGTTCGTACCTACTCGTGTACTATTATAGAATATTTTAAGTGGTTCGTACATGCCCGTGTACTATTAAAGCGTATTTTGAATTGTTCGTTTATGCTCGTGTACAATTAAAGAGTGTTTTGAATGGTTCGGACATGCTCGTATACTATCAAAGAGTATTTTAAATGGTTTCTGCATGTTCTGGTACTATTAATGAGTATTTTAAATTTTTCTTACCTACTCGTGTACTAATGAAGAGTATTTTAAATGGTTCGTACATGCTTGTGTTCATTGAAGAGTATTTCAAATGGTTCGTACCTGCTCGTGAACTATTAAAGAATATTTCAAATAGTTCGTACATGCTCGTGTACTATTAAAGAGTATTTTAAAAGGTTCGGACTTGCTCGTCTTCAATTAAAGAGTGTTTTAAATGGTTCGGACACGCTCGTGTGCTATTAAATAGTATCTTAAATAGTTCGTACATGTTCTTGTACTATCAAAGAGTATTTGAAATGATTCGTACCTACTCGTGTATTATTAAAGAGTATGTAAATGGTCCGTACCTGCTCATAAGCTATTAAAGTGTAATTTAAATGGTTTGTACATGTTCTTGTGCTATTAAAGAGTAATTGAATGGTTCGTACATGCTCGTGTACTATTAAAGAGTATTTTAAATACCTTGTACATGCTCGTATACTATTAAAGAATATTTTAAATGTTTCGTACATGCTCGTGTACCAATAAAGAGTATTTTAAATGGTTCGTTCCTGCTCGTGTACTAATAAAGACTATTTTTTATGGTTCGTACATGCTCGTATACTGTTAAATAGTATTTTAAATGGTTCGTACCTGCACGTGTACCTATAAAAAGTATATAAAGTTATTCGTACCTGCTCGTGTACTATTCAACAGTTTTTGAAATGGTTTGTACGTGCTCGTTTACTATTAAAGAGTATTTGAATTGTTTCTTACAAGCTCGTGTACTACTAAAGAGTACTGTAAATTGTTCGTACACTCCCGTGTACTGCTAAAGAGTATTTTAAATGGATTATTCATGCTCGTGTTTAATTAAAGATTATTTTAAATGGTTCGGACATGCATGTGTAGTATTAACGAGTATTTTAAATTGTTCGTACCTGCTCGTGTACTAATAAAGCGTATTTAAATAAATCGTACATGCTCGTGTTCAATTAAAGTGTATTTTAAATGATTCGTACATGCTCGTGTACTATTAGAGAGTATTTTAAAGGGTTGGTACATGCTCGTGTACTATTAAAGAGTATTTTGAATAGTTCGTACATGCTCGTGTACTATTAAAGAGTATTTTAAATGGTTCGTACATGCTCGTGTACTATTAAAGAGTATTTTAAATAGTTCGTACATGCTCGTGTACTATTAAAGAGTATTTTAAATAGCTCGTACATGCTCGTGTATTTTTAAAGCGTATTATAAATAATTCGTACATGCTCGTGTACTAATGAAGAGTATTTTAAATGTTTCGTACTTGCTCGTGTACTAATAAAGAGTTTTTTGAATTGTTCGTACATGTTCGTGTACTATTAATGAGTATTTTAAATGTTCCGTACAGGCTTGTGTACCATTAAAGAAAATTTTAAATTGTTCGTACATGCTCGTGTACTACTAAAAAGTATTTTAAACGGTTCGCACATGCTCGTGTACTATTAAAGATTATTTTAAATCGTTCGTGAATGCTCTTGTTCTATTAATGAGTAATTTAAATGGTTCGTACATGCTTTTGTACTATTAAAGAGTATATTAATTGGTTCGCACATGTTCTTGTACTGGTAAATAGTATTTTAAATGCTTCGCACTTGCTTGTCTACTATTAAAGAATATTTTAAATAGTTCGTACCTGCTCGTGTACTAATAAAGAGTATTTTAAATGGTTCGTACATGCTCGTGTACTAGTAATAAGTATTTTAAATGGTTCGTACATGCTCGTGTGCTACTGAAGAGTATTTTAAATGGTTTGTTCATGCTCATGTACTAATAAAGAGTACTTTAAATAGTTCTGACATGCTTGTGTCCTATTAACGAGTAATTTAAATTGTTCGTACCTGCTCGTGTACTTATAAAGCGTATATAAAATATTCGTACATGCTCGTGTTCAATTTACGCGTATATTAAATGATTCGAACATACTCGTGTAATATTAAAGAGTATTTTAAATAGTTGGTACATGCTCGTGTACAATTAAAAAGTATTTTAAATGGTTCGCAAATGCTCGTTTACTATTAAAGAGTATATTAAATGGTTCGTGCATTCTCGTGTACTATTGAAAAGTATTCTAAATAGCTCGTACATGCTGGTGTACTATTGACGAGTATTTTAAATGATTCGCAATTGCTTGTGTACTATTAAGGAGTATTTTAAATGGTTCTTACCTGCTCGTGTGCTATTAAAAAGTATTCTAAATAGTTCGTTCATGCTCGTGTACTGTTATTGAGTATTTTCAATGGTTGTACATGCTTGTGTAACAATAAGAATTATTTCAAATTGTTCGTAGTTGCTCGTGTAATATTAAACAGTATTTTAAATGGTTTGTAAATGCTCGTGTACTATCAAAAAACATTTTAAATGGTTCGTAAATGCTCGTATACTAATAATGAGTAATTTGAATGGTTCGTACATGCTTTTGTACTATTAAAGAGTATTTAAATTGGTTCGCACAGGTTCGTGTACTATTAAAGAGTATTTTAAATGATTCGCTCTTGCTCGTGTACTATTAAAGAGTATTTTAATATGTTCGTACCTGCTCGTGTATTAATAAAGAGTATTTTAAATGGTTCGTACATGTTCGTGTACTTCTAATGAGTATTTTAAAATGGTTCATACATGCTCGTGTACCATTAAAGAGTATTTCAAATTGTTCGTACTTGCTCGTGTAATAATAAAGAGTATTTTGATTGGTTCGTACCTGCACGTGTACCTACCAATAGTATTTAAAATTATTCGGATTTGTTCGTGTACTATTAAAGAGTATTTTAAATAGCTCGTACATGCTCGTGTACTACTAAAGAGTATTTTAAATGATTCGTACACGCTCGTGTACTATTGAAGAGTATTTTCAATGGTTCATACATGCTCGTGTACTATTAAAGAGTATTTTAAAGAGTTCGTACATGCTCGTGTACTATTAAAGAGTATTTTAAGTGTTCGTACATACTCGTGTACTATTAAAGAGTTGCTTAAATGGTCCGTACATGCACGTGTACTATAAAGAGAATTTAAATGATTTATACCTGATCGTTTTCTTTTAAATAGTATTTTAAAAGGTTCGTACACGCTGGTGTTCAATTAAAGCGCATTCTAAATGGTTCGTACTTGCTCGTGTACTATCATAGAGTGTTTCAAATGGTTCGTACATGCTCGTGTACTATTAAAGAGTATTCTAAATGGTTCGTACCTTCTCGTGTACGAATAAAAAGTAGTTTAAATGGTTCGTACATGCACGTGTATTCATAAAGAGTATTTCCAATGATTCGTACCTGCTCGTGTACTATTAAAGAGTATTTTAAATGGTTCATACATGCCTTTGTACTATTAAATAGTACTTTAAATAATTTGTATTCGCTCGTGACCTATACAAGATTCTTTTAAATGGTTCGTATTGTTCGTGTACTGTTAAAGAGCATTTAAAAATAATCGTACCTGCTCGTGTACTATTAAAGAGTATTTCAAATAGTTCGTGCATGCAGGTGTAGTAATAAAGAGTGTTTTAAATGATTCGTACTTGCTCGTGTATAATTAAAGAGTGTTTTAAATGGTTCTTACCTGCTCGTGTACTATTAAATTGTATTTCAAATGGTTCGTACATGCTCGTGTACTATTAAAGAGAATTCTAAATGGTTCGTACCTTCGCGTGTACTAATAAAGAGTAGTTTAAATGGTTCATAAATGCACGTGTATTATTAAAGAGTATTTTCAATTATTCGTACATGCTCGTGTACTATTAAAGATTATTTTACATGGTTCGTATTGCTTGTGTACTATTAAAGAGTATTTTAAATGATTTGTACATGTTCCTGTACTTTTAAGGAGTATTTTGAATAGTTCGTACATGCTCGTGTACTATTAAAGAGTATTTTAAATGGTTCGTACATGCTCGTGTACTATTAAAGAGTATTTTAAATAGTTCGTACATGCTCGTGTACTATTAAAGAGTATTTTAAATAGCTCGTACATGCTCGTGTATTTTTAAAGCGTATTTTAAAAAATTCGTACATGCTCGTGTACTAATGAAGAGTATTTTAAATGTTTCGTACTTGCTCGTGTACTAATAAAGAGTATTTTAAATGGTTCGTACCTGTTCGTGTACTATTAATGAGTATTTTAAATGTTCCGTACAGGCATGTGTACCATTAAAGAAAATTTTAAATTGTTCGTACATGCTCGTGTACTACTAAAGAGTATTTTAAACGGATCGCACATGCTCGTGTACTATTAAATATTATTTTAAATCGTTCGTGAATGCTCTTGTTCTTTAATGAGTAATTTAAATGGTTCGTACATGCTTTTGTACTATTAAAGAGTATATTAATTGGTTCGCACATGTTCGTGTACTGGTAAAGAGTATTTTAAATGCTTCGCACCTGCTTGTCTAGTATTAAAGAGTATTTTAAATAGTTCGTACCTGCTCGTGTACTAATAAAGAGTATTTTAAATGGTTCGTACATGCTCGTGTACTAGTAATGAGTATTTTAAATGGTTCGTACATGCTCTTGTGCTACTGAAGAGTATTTTAAATGGTTTGTTCATGCTCATGTACTAATAAAGAGTATTTTAAATAGCTCGGACATGCTTGTGTCCTATTAACGAGTAATTTAAATTGTTCGTACCTGCTCGTGTACTTATAAAGCGTATATAAATTATTCGTACATGCTCGTGTTCAATTTACGAGTATATTAAATGATTCGAACATGCTCGTGTACGATTAAAGAGTATTTTAAATTGTTGGTACATGCTCGTGTACAATTAAAAAGTATTTTAAATGGTTCGCAAATGCTCGTTTACTATTAAAGAGTATATTAAATGGTTCGTGCATTCTCGTGTACTATTGAAGAGTATTCTAAATAGCTCGTACTTGCTCGTGTACTATTGACGAGTATTTTGAATGATTCGCACTTGCTTGTGTACTATTAAGGAGTATTTTAAATGGTTCTTACCTGCTCGTGTGCTATTAAAAAGTAGTCTAAATAGTTCGTTCATGCTCGTGTACTGTTAATGAGTATTTTCAATGGTTGTACATGCTTGTGTAACAATAAGAATTATTTCAAATTGTTCGTAGTTGCTCGTGTAATATTAAACAGTATTTTAAATGGTTTGTAAATGCTCGTGTACTATCAAAAATCATTTTAAATGGTTCGTAAATGCTCGTATACTAATAATGAGTAATTTGAATGGTTCGTACATGCTTTTGTACTATTAAAGAGTATTTAAATTGGTTCGCACAGGTTCGTGTACTATTAAAGAGTATTTTAAATGATTCGCACTTGCTCGTGTACTATTAAAGAGTATTTTAATATGTTCGTACCTGCTCGTGTACTATTAAAGAGTATTTTAAATGGTTCGTACATGTTCGTGTATTTCTAATGAGTATTTTAAAATGGTTCATACATGCTCGTGTACCATTAAAGAGTATTTCAAATTGTTCGTACATGCTCGTGTAATAATAAAGAGTATTTTGAATGGTTCGTACCTGCACGTGTACCTACAAATAGTATTTAAAATTATTCGGATTTGTTCGTGTACTATTAAAGAGTATTTTAAATAGCTCGTACATGCTCGAGTACTACTAAAGAGTATTTTAAATGATTCGTACACGCTCGTGTACTATTGAAGAGTATTTTCAATGGTTCATACATGCTCGTGTACTATTAAAGAGTATTTTAAAGAGTTCGTACATGCTCGTGTACTATTAAAGAGTATTTTAAGTGTTCGTACATACTCGTGTACTATTAAAGAGTTGCTTAAATGGTCCGTACATGCACGTGTACTAATAAAGAGAATTTAAATGATTTATACCTGATCGTGTTCCTTTAAATAGTATTTTAAAAGGTTCGTACACGCTGGTGTTCAATTAAAGCGCATTCTAAATGGTTCGTACCTGCTCGTGTACTATCATAGAGTGTTTCAAATGGTTCGTACATGCTCGTGTACTATTAAAGAGTATTCTAAATGGTTCGTACCTTCTCGTGTACTAATAAAAAGTAGTTTAAATGGTTCGTACATGCACGTGTATTTATAAAGAGTATTTCCAATTATTCGTACCTGCTCGTGTACTATCAAAGAGTATTTTAAATGGTTCATACATGCCTTTGTACTATTAAATAGTACTTTAAATAGTTTGTATTCGCTCGTGACCTATACAAGATTCTTTTAAATGGTTCGTATTGTTCGGGTACTGTTAAAGAGCATTTAAAAAGAATCGTACCTGCTCGTGTACTATTAAAGAGTATTTTAAATAGTTCGTGCATGCAGGTGTAGTAATAAAGAGTGTTTTAAATGATTCGTACATGCTCGTGTATAATTAAAGAGTGTTTTAAATGGTTCTTACCTGCTCGTGTACTATTAAACAGTATTTCAAATGGTTCGTACATGCTCGTGTACTATTAAAGAGTATTCTAAATGGTTCGTACCTTCGCGTGTACTAATAAAGAGTAGTTTAAATGGTTCGTAAATGCACGTGTATTATTAAAGAGTATTTTCAATTATTCGTACATGCTCGTGTACTATTAAAGATTATTTTACATGGTTCGTATTGCTTGTGTACTATTAAAGAGTATTTTAAATGATTCGTACATAATCCTGTACTATTAAGGAGTATTTTAAATGGTTTGTACCTGCTCTTGCACTATTAAAGAGTATTTTTCATGGTTCGTTTATGCTCGTGTACTTCTAAACAGTATTTTAAAAGTTTCGTATCTGCTCGTGTACTAGTAAAGAGTATTTTAAATAGTTCGCACTTGCTCGTGTAATATTAGAGATAATTTTAAATGGTTCGTACATGCTCGTGTACTATCAAAGAGTATTTTAGATGGTTCGTATCTGCTCAAGTACTATTTAAGAGTAATTTAAGTAGTTCGTATATCTCTTGCATTAATAAAGAATATTCTAAAGGGATTGTACTTGCTCGTGTACAATGAATGAGTATTTTAATTGGTTCGTGCCTGCTCGTGTTCAATTAAAGAGTATTTGAAATGGTTCGTACATGCTCGTGTACTATAAAAGAGTATTTTAAAGGGTCCGTACCTGCTCGTGTGCTATCAAATAGTATTTTAAATAGTTTGTACATGCTCGTTTTCTATAAAGAGTATGTTTAAGGGTTCGTACCTGCTCGTGAAGTATTAAAGAAATTTTAAATAGTTCACACTCGTATAATTCTTCGCATCTTAGTCTGAGCATAGTTTACTTTACATGCCCAGTTAGTATGCCATGATCACTCGCAATATCTTATCACTGGTTTATCTCTTCACTGTTTTACCTCATCACCTGATTGTCTCATCACTGGTTTGTCTCATCACTGATGTATCTCATCACTGTGTATATCATCACTGGTTTATCTCTTCACTGGTTTATTTTATCACTAGTTTATCTCATCACTTGTATATATCAGCAGTGTTTTATCTCATCACTGGTTTATCTCATCACTGATTTATCTCTTCTCTGGTTCATCTCATCGCTAATTTATCTCCTATTGAATTGTCTCATCACTGTTTTATCTCATCACTGGTTTATCTCATCACTGTTTAATCTCATCACTTGTTTATCTCATCACTGGTGTATATCATCACTGGTTGGGCGCACATGAAATGACAAATATACAAAATCGGAAAATATTATTTAAAAAGTAATCCTATTTCGCATTTAATAAATATTATTATTTTCTCATTTGCGGTTCACAAGAAATAACCATTATAGAAATAAATCGTTCCGTTCAGTTTGCAACTTCTACTTTCCTTATCAGGCCATGATAACTTCTGCTTAACTGGAATGATGCATTCGCTACCGGTTCAACCCTTCCGAAGAAGTGCTTAGCGATGGCAGCTCCATCAGGTGAAAGCGAGGAAGTACGACACCAAATGCAAAACAGCGCACTGTAAACTCTGCTGACGTGCAGAAGAGATCAGACAACTGAAGGCACGCCTCAGACATGCCTCTAGCGGGAGGCAATCAGCACCGACAATGGTAGTGAGAGGCAGTCAGCGCTGACAACACTGGTAGTGAGAGGCAGTCAGCACTGACAATGGTAGTGAGAGGCAGTCAGCACTGATAATGGTAGTGAGAAGCAGTCAGCACTGGCAATGTTAGTGAGAGGCAGTCAGCACTGATAGTGGTAGTGAGAGGCAGTCAGCACTGACAATCGTAGTGAGAGGCAGTCAGCACTGACAACGGTAGTGAGAGGCAGTCAGCACTGACAATGGTAGTAAGAGGCAATCAGCACTGACAATGGTAGTGGGAGGCAGTCAGCACTGACAATGATTGTGATAGGCAGTCAGCACTGACAGTAATAGTGAGAGGCATTCAGCACTGACAATGATATTGAGAGGCAGTCAGCACTGACAGGGTAGTGAGAAGCTGTCAGCACTGACAATGGTAGTGAGAGGCAGTCAGCACTGACACTGTTAGTGAGAGACAGTCAGCACTGACAATGGTAGTGGGAGGCAGTCAGCACTGACAATGGTAGTGAGACGTAGTCAGCACTGGCATTGGTAGTGAGAGACAGTCAGCACTGACAATGGTAGTGAGAGGCAGTCAGCACTGGCAATGGTAGTGAGAGGCAGTCAGCACTGTCAATGGTAGTGAGAGGCAGTCAACACTGACAATGGTAGCGAGAGGCAGTCAGCACTGACAATGGTAGTGAGAGGCAGTCAACATGATATAATAACTTCCATGATATAATAAGCAGGGAATCAGTACAAGTAAATGAACTTCGAGTGCACCTAGACAAAATTTCACCCTATAACGCGGTGACCAGCGACCGCATCAAACCGTCAGGACACTCGTTCGAGCAAACAAAGAGGCGCTGCACTTCACTGCATTGAAAAGAAGGCAGTCAGGTGGCGGCAAAGCGTTACATCAGAAGACAGCCAGGAGTTGGAGAAGCGTTAGAGCAGAAGGCAGCCAGGTGGTGGGAAAGCGTCACCCCAGGACGCAGCCAGGTGGTGCATTGCCTCACGGCAAGGGAAACAGCTCGCGAAACCAATTTGAAGTATTTTCCGATGAAATGAACTCAGAATACAAGAAAAAACTGTGATCGGTGATAACAATATTTCCTTTTTCAAATTGATTAAAAAAAGAACAACTGGAAATACTCGGTAAGACATAGTTGATAAATAATGAGATTGAAGGCAAAGAAAAGGAAAGGAGAATTCAATTCCAAGCAGTAGACACGACAGTATCAATTCAATAAGTAGGTTCAAATCACCATCGTCCAATATCCACCGAGCTCGTTGCAATGATATCGATCCATACAACACTCTCACCGATGTCGTAACCACATAACCGACGTCCGCCACCCGTCAAACAGCTAGTTGCAGATGATACCGATCTATACAAAACACTCACCGATGTCGTCACCACATAACAATCGTCCACAACCCGCCAAACAGCTCGTTTCAGATGATATCGATCTATACTACACCCTCACTGATGTCGTCACCACAAAACCATCGTCCATCACCCGCCAAACAGCTCGTTTCAGATGATATCGATCTATACTACACCCTCACCGATGTCGTCACCACAAAACATTCGTCCATCACCTGCCATACCGCTCATTGCAGGTGATATCAATCTATACAATACCCTCACCAATGTGGTCACCTCAAAACCACCGTCCATCACCTGTCAAACAGCACTTTACAGATGATATCGATCAATTCAACACCCTCACCGGTGTCGAAACCACAAAACCTTCATCAGTCACCTACCAAACTGCTCGTTACAGATGATATCGATCTATACAACACCTTCACCGATGTCGTCAGTACAAAACCATCCTCCGTCACCCGTCGACCAGCTCGTTCCAGAAGATATCGATCCATACAACACCTTCACTGATGTCGTCATCAAAGAACCATCGTTCATCACCCGCAAACAAGCTCGTGCAGATGATATCGATTTATACAACACCTTTACCGATGTCGTCAGTACAAAACCATCCTCCGTCACCCGTCAAACAGCTCGTTCCAGATGATATCGATCTATAAAACACCCTCACCGATGTCGTAACCATATATCCGTCGTCCGACACCCGCCAAACCGCTCGTTGCAGATGTATCGGTCTATACAACACCTTCACCGATGTCGTCACCACAAAACCATCGCCCATCACCCGTCAAACAGCTCGTCTCAGATGATATCGATCTATACAACACCCTTGCCAATGTCGTCAACACAAAACCATCGTCCATCACCTGCCAAACAGCTCATTACAGATAATATCAATCTATTCAACACCCTCACCGATGTCGTCAGCTAAAACCATCCTCCGTCACCCGTCAAACAGCTCGTTCCAGATGATATCGATCTATAAAACACCCTCACCGATGTCGTAACCATATATCCGTCGTCCGACACCCGCCAAACCGCTCGTTGCAGATGTATCGGTCTATACAACACCTTCACCGATGTCGTCACCACAAAACCATCGCCCATCACCCGTCAAACAGCTCGTCTCAGATGATATCGATCTATACAACACCCTTGCCAATGTCGTCAACACAAAACCATCGTCCATCACCTGCCAAACAGCTCATTACAGATAATATCAATCTATTCAACACCCTCACCGATGTCGTCAGCTAAAACCATCCTCCGTCACCCGTCAAACAGCTCGTTCCAGATGATATCGATCTATAAAACACCCTCACCGATGTCGTAACCATATATCCGTCGTCCGACACCCGCCAAACAGCTCGTTGCAGATTATATCAATCTATACAACACCCTCACCGATGTCGTTACCCCAAAACCATCTTCCATGACCTGCCATACCGCTCATTGCACGTGATATTGATCTCTACAACATCTTCACCGATGTCGTCAGTACAAAACCGCCCTTCGCCACCCTCCAAACAATTCGTTGCAGATAATATCGATCTATACAACACCCCCACCCTTGTCGTCACAACAAAACCGTGGTCGCCACCCGCCATATAGCGCGTTGCAGTTGATTTCGATCTATACAACACCCTCGCCGATGTCGTCACCACAAAACCATCGTCCATCACCCGCGAAACAGCTCGTGCAGATAATATCGGTTTATACAACACCCTAACCGATGTCGTCACCACAAAACCATCGCCCATCACCTGCCCAAGAGCTCGTTTTGGACGATATCGATCTATACAACACACTCACCCTTGTCGTCAGAAAAAAAAACGACGACCGCCAACCGCTAAGACAGCTCGTTTCAGATAATATCGATCTGTACAACACCCTCACTTATGTCGTCACCACAAAACCATCGTACATCACCTGCCAGACAGCTCGATGCAGATGATATCGAACTATACAACACCTTCACCGATGTCGTCACCACAAAACCATCGTCCATCACTTGCCAAACAGCTCGTTTCAGATGATATCGATCTGTACAACAACCTCCCTCATTTCGTCAGCAAAAAACCGTCGTCCAACACCCGCTCAACAGCTCGATGCTGATAGTATCAATCTATACAAAACCCTCGCCGATGTCGTCATCGAAAAACCGTCGTCCGCCACCCGCTAAACAGCTTGTTGCAGATAATATCGATCTATACAACACCCTCACTGATGTCGTCATTACAAAACCATCGTCCATCACTTCCCAAACAGCTCGTTTCAGATGATATCGATCTGTACGATACACTCACTCATGACGTCATCAAAAAACCGTCATCCACCACCCGCTAAACAGCTCGTTGCAGATGGTATCAATTCATTCAATACACTCATCGATGTCATCTGTACAAAGCCGTTCTCCGCCACCCTCCAAACCGTTCGTTGCAGATGATATCAATATATACAACACCCTCACCGATGTTGTCACCACAAATCCGTCGTCCGCCACCCGCCAAATATCACGTTGCAGATGATATCGATCTATACAACACCCTCAATCATGTCGTCAGCCAAAAACCGTCGTCCACCACCCGCAAAACAGCTCGCTGCAGATAATAACAATCTATACAACACCCACACCGATGTCGTCACTACAAAACCATCGTATATCACCTGCCAGACAGCTCGCTGCAGATGATATCGATCTATACAACACCTTCACCGATGTCGTCATCACAAACCATCGTCCATCACCTGCCAAACAGCTCGTTTCAGACAATATCGATCTATACAACACCCTCACCCATGTCGTCAGAAAAACAACCGTCGTCTGCCACCCGCTAAACAGCTCGTTGCCGATGATATCAATCTATACAACACCCTCACTGATGTCGTATCTACAAAACCAACGTCCATCACATGCCAAACAGCTCGTTGCAGATGATATCGATCTATACAACACCCTCACCGATGTCGTCACCACAAAACCGTCGTCCGCCACACGCTAAACAGCTCGTTGCAGATGAAATCGATCTATACAACACCCTCACTGATGTCGTAACTACAAAACCATCGTCCAACACCTGCCAACAAGTCGAAGCAGATGATATCGATCTATTCAACACCCTCACCAAAGTCGTCAGTACAAAACCAACGTCCATCGCCTACAAACAGCTCGTTCCAGATGATATTGATCTCCACAACACCCTCACCGATGTCGTCAGCAAAAAACCGTCGTCTGCCACCCGCTAAACAGCTCGTTGCCGATGATATCAATCTATACAACACCCTCACTGATGTCGTATCTACAAAACCAACGTCCATCACATGCCAAACAGCTCGTTGCAGATGATATCGATCTATACAACACCCTCACTGATGTCGTTATCACAAAACCATCGTCCATCACCTGCCAAACAGCTCGTTGCATATGATATCGAACTATAAACACACTCACCGACGTCGTCAGCAAAGAAACGTCGTCCGCAACAAGCTAAACAGCTCGTTGCAGAAGATATCGACCTATACAACACCCTCACTGATGTCGTAACTACAAAACCATCGTCCATCACTTGCCAAACAGCTCGTTTCAGATGATATCGATCTGTACAACAACCTCACTCATTTCGTCATCAAAAAACCGTCGTCCAACACCCGCTTAACAGCTCGATGCTGATAGTATCAATCTATACAACACCCTCGCCGATGTCGTCATCGAAAAACCGTCGTCCGCAACAAGCTAAACAGCTCGTTGCAGATGAAATCGATCTATACAACACCCTCACTGATGTCGTAACTACAAAACCATCGTCCAACACCTGCCAACAAGTCGAAGCAGATGATATCAATCTTTACAACACCCTCACCGATGTCGTCACCTGAAACTATCAACCATCACCCGTCAAACAGCTCGTTTCAGATGATATCGATCTATTCATCACCCTCACCTATGTCGTCACCAGAAAACTATCGTCCATCAGCTGCCAAACAGCTCATTGCAGATGGAATCGATCTATGCAATACCCTTAACGATGTCGTTACCACAAAACCATCGTCTATCACCTGTCAAGCAGCTCATTGCAAATGATATCGTTCTATACATCACTCTCACCGATGTCGTCACCACAAAACCATCGTCCATCACCTGCCAAACAGCTCGTTTCAGATGATATCGATCTATACAACAGTCTTACCAATGTTGTCAACACAAAACCATCGTTCATCACCTGTCAAACAGCTCATTGCAGATAATATCGATCTATTCAACACCCTCGCCGATTTTGTCAGCTAAAACCTTTGTCAGCCACCCGTCAAACAGTTCTTCGCCGATGATATCGATTTAAACAACACCCTCACCGATGTCGTCACTACAAATCCATCGCCCATCACCTGACAAACAGCTCGTTTCATATGATACCGATCTATTCACCACACTCACCGATGTCGTCACCACAAAACCATCGTCCATCACCTGCCAAACAGCTCTTAGCAGATGATATCGATCAATACAACACCCTCACTGATGTCGTAACTACAAAACCATTATATTTCACCTACCAAACAGCTAGTTGCAAATGATATCATCTAATCAACACACTCACCGATGTCGTCAGTACAGAACCATCGTCCATCACCTGCCATACCGCTCATTGTCGGTGATATCGTTCTATACCATGCACTCACCGATCTCGTCAGCACAAAACTATCGCCCATCACCTGCCAAACAGTTCATAGCAGATGATATCGATCTATACAATGCCCTCAATGATGTCGTCACCACGAAACCATATACAACATCTTCACCGACGTCGTCAGTACAACCCCGTCCTCCGACACCCGCCAAACTACTCGTTGCATATGATATCGATCTCCTATGTCGTCACCACAAAACAATCGTCCTATGTCGTCACCACAAAACAATCGTCTATCACCCGTCAAACAGCTCGTTGCAGATGATATCGGTCTATACAGCACCCTCACCGATGTCGTCAGCAAAGAACCGTCGTCCGCCACCCGCTAAACAGCTCGTTGCAGATGATATCAATCTATACAACACCCTTACTTATGTCGTCCTTACAAAACCACCGTTCATCACCTGCCAAACAGCTCTTAGCGGATGATATCGATCAATACAACACTTTCACTGATGTCGGAACTACAAAACCATCACCCATCACCTACCAAACAGCTAGTTGCAGATGATATCATCTAATCAACACCCTTACCGATGTCGTCAACACAAAACAATCGTCTATCACCCGTCAAACAGCTCGTTGCAGATGATATCGGTCTATACAACACCCTCGCCGATGTCGTCAGCAAAGAACCGTCGTCCGCCATCCGCTAAACTGCTCAATGCAGATGATATCGATCTATACAACACCATCACCGATATCGTCACCACAAAACCATCATCCATCACCTGCCAAACCAGTCGTTGCAGATGATATCAATCTATTCAACACCCTCACCGATGTCGTCACCACAAAACCATCATCCATTACCTGCCCAACCGCTCATTGTCGGTGATATCGATCTATACCATACCCTCACCGATCTCGTCACCACAAAATCATCGCCCATCACCTGCCAAACAGTTCATTGCAGAAGATATCGATCTATACAATATCCTCAATGATGTCGTCACCATAAAATATTATGCAACACCTTCACCGATGTCGTCAGTACAACCCCGTCCACCGCCACCCGCAAACATGTCGTTGCAGATGATATCGATCAATACAACACCCTCACCGATGTTGTCACCACAAAACCACCAACCATCACCCGCCAACCAGCTCGTTCCAGATTATATCGATCTTTACATCACCCTTACCGATGTCGTCACCACAAAACTATCGTCCATCAGCTGCCAAACAGCTCATTGCAGTAGAATCGACCTCTCAACGATGTCGTCACAACAAAACCATCGTCACCACTAGTCAAACAGCTCGTTGCAGATAATATCGATCTATACAACACCCTCGCTGATGTCGTCACCACAAAAACATCGTTTATCACCCACAAACAGCTCGTGCAGATGATATCGTTTTATAAATCACCCTCACCGATGTCGTCACCACAAAACCATCGTCTATCACCTACCAAACAGCTCATTCCAGATGATATCAATCTGAACAGTACCCTCAGCGATGTCTTCACCAAAAAGCCATCGTCCATCACCATCAGCAGCTCATTGCGAATAATATCGATCTATACAACACCCTCACCGATATCGTAACCACAAAACCATCATCCATCACCTGCCAAACATCTCGTTGCGGATGATATCAATCTATATAACACCCTCACCGATGTCCACACCGCAAAACCGTTCACCGCCACCCGCCAAAAAGCTCGTTGCAGATGATATTGATCTATACAACACCCTTACCAATGTAGTCACCACAAAACAATCGTCTATCAACCGCCAAACAGCTCGTTGCAGATAATATCGGTCTATACAACAATTTCACCGATGTCGTCACCACAAAACCATCGCCATCACCCGCCAAACAGCTCGTTTCAGATGATATCGATCTATACACCACTCTCACCGAAGTCATCACCACAAAACCATCGTCCATCACCTGCCAAACAGCTCGTAGCAGATAATGTCGATCTATTCAACACCCTCACCGATGTCATCAGCTAAAACCTTCGTCCGCCACTTGTCAAACAGTTCGTTGCAGATGATATAGATTTATACAACACCCTCACCGACGTCGTTACCACAAAACCATCGTCCATCACCCGCCAAACAGCTCGTTGCAGATGATATCGGTCTATTCAACAACCTCACCGATGTCGTCAGCAAAGAACCGTCTCCCGTCACCCGCTGAACAGCTCGTTGCAGATGATACCACAAACCATCGTCCATCACCTGCCAAACAGCTCGTTGCAGATGATATTGACCTATGCAAAACTCTCACCGATGTCGTCACCACAAAACCATCGTCCGCCACGCGCTAAACAGCTCGTTGCAGATGATATCGATCTATACAACACCCTCACCGATGTTGTCACCACAAAACCATCGTCCATCACCTGCCAAACAGCTCGTTGCCGGATGATATCGATCTATACATCACCCTCACCGATGTCGTCAGCAATAAACCGTCGTCCGCAATTCGCTAAACAGCTCGTTGCAGATGATGTTGATCTATACAACACCCTCACTGATGTCGTAACTACAAAACCATCGTCCAACACCTGCCAACAAGTCGAAGCAGATGATATCGTCAGTACAAAACCATCGCCCATCACCTGATTAACAGCTCGGTTCATATGATACCAATCTATACACCACACTCACCGATGTCATCACCACAAAACCACCGTCCATCACCTGCCAAAACGCTCTTAGCGGATGATATCGATCAATACAACACTTTCACTGATGTCGGAACTACAAAACCATCACCCATCACCTACCAAACAGCTAGTTGCAGCTGATATCGGTCTATTCAAAAACCTCACCGATGTCGTCTCTACAAATCCATCGCCCATCACCTGATTAACAGCTCGGTTCATATGATACCGATCTATACACCACACTCACCGATGTCATCACCACAAAACCATCGTCCATCACCTGCCAAACAGCTCGTAGAAGATAATATCGATCTAAACAACACCCTCACCGATGTTGTCAGCTAAAACCGTCGTCCGCCACCCTCAAAACAGTTCGTTTGCAAATGATATCGATCTATAGAACACCCTCAACGATGTCGTCACCAGAAATCATCTTCCATCACCTGCCAAACAGCTTGTTTCGGATAATATCAATCTATACATCACCCTAACCGATATCGTCCGCAATAAACCGTCGTCCGCAACCCGCTAAACAGCTCGTTGCAGATGATGTCGATCTATACAACACCCTCACTGATGTCGTAACTAGAAAACAATCGTCCATCACGAGCCAACAAATCGTTGCAGATGATATCGATCTATACAACACCCTCACCAATGCCGTCACCACAGAACCATCGTCCACCGCCTACAAACAGCTCGTTTCAGATGATATTGATCTCTACAACACCCTCACCGTTGTCGTCAGCAAAAAAAACGTCGTCCGCTAAACGCTAAACAGCTCGTTGCAGATGATATCGATCTATACAACACCCTCACTGATGTCGTAACTACAAAACCAATGTCCATCACCTGTCAAACAGCTCGTTGCAGATGATATCGATCTATACAACACCCTCGCTGATGTCGTTATCACAAAACCATCGTCCATCAACTGCCAAACGGCTCGTTTCAGATGATATCAATCTATACAACACCCTCACCGATGTCGTCACCACAAAACCATTGTCCATCACCTGCCAAACAGCTCGTTGCAGATGATTTCGATCTATTCAACACCCTCACCGATGTCGTCAGCAATAAACCGTCATCCGCAACCCGCTAAACAGCTCGTTGCAGATGATGTCGATCTATACATCACCCTCACCAATGTCGTCGCCACAAAACCATCGTCCATCGACTACAAACAGCTCGTTTCAGATGAAATTGATCTCTACAACACCATCACCGATGTCGTCAGCTAAAAACCGTCGTCCGCCACCCGTTAAAGAGCTCGTTGCAGATGATATCGATCTCTACAACACACTCACTAATGTTGTAACAACAAAACCGACGTCCATCACCTGCCAAACAGCTCGTTGCAGATGATATCGATCTATACAACACCCTCACTGACGTCGTTATAACAAAACGTCGTCCATCACCTGCCGAACAGCTCGTTTTTGATGATATTGGTCTATACAACACCCTCACCGATGTCGTCACCACAAAACCATCGTCCATCACCTACCATACCGCTCACTCTCGGTGATATCGATCGATACCATACCCTCACCGATCTCGTCACCACAAAACCATCGCCTATCTCTGCCAAACAGTTCATTGAAGATTATATCGATCTATACAATATCTCAATGATGTCGTCACCACAAAACCATATACAACACCCTCATCGATGTCGTCAGTACAACCCCGTCCTCCGCCAACCGACAAACAACTCGTTGCAGATGATATCGATCAATACAACACCATCACCAATGTCGTCACCACAAAACAATCGTCCATCAACCCTCAAACAGCTCGTTGCAGATGATATCGATCTCTACAACACCCTTACCGATGTCGTCACCGCATAACCATCAACCATCACCCGCCAACCAGCTCGTTTCAGATTATATCGATCTATATATCACCCTCACCGATGTCGTCGCCACAAAACTATCGTCCATCAGCTGCCAAACAGCTCATTGCAGATGGAATCGATCTATACAATACCCTCAACGATATCGTCCACCACCCGCCAAACATCTCGTTGCAGAGGATATCAACCTATACAACACCCTCACCGATGTCGTCACCACCAAACCATCGTCCATCACCTGCCAAGCAGCTCATTACAAATGTTATCGATCTATACAACACCCCCACCGATATCGTAACCACAAAACCATCATCCATCACCAGCCAAACAGCTCGTTGCAGATAATATAAATCTATACAGCACCCTCACCGATGTCCCCACCGCAAAACCGTCCTCCGCCACCCGCCAAAAAAATCGTTGCTGATGATATTGATCTAAAAAACACCCTCACCGATGTCGTAACCACAAAACCGTCGTCTGACACAAGCCAAACAGCTCGTTGCAGATGATATCGATCTATGCATCACCTTCACTGATGTCGTCACCACAAAAATATAGTCCATCAGCTGCCAAGCAGCTCATTGCAGATAGAATCGATCTATACAATACCCTCAACGAAGTCGTCACCAGAAAACAATCGTACATCACCCGCCAAACAGCTCGTTGCAGATGATATCGATCTATACAACACCCTAACTGATGTCGTTACTACAAAACCAACGTCCATCACCTGCCAAACAGCTTGTTGCAGATGATATCGATATATACAACACCCTCACTGATGTCGTTATAACAAAACCATCGCCCATCACCTGCCAAACAGCTCGTTTTAAATGATAGCAATCTATACAACATCCTCACCGATGTCGTCACCACATAACCAACGTCCATCACCTGCCAAACAGCTCGTTGCAGATAATTTCGATCTATACATCACCCTCAACGATGTCGTCACCACAAAACCATCTTCCATCACCTGCCCACAACTCATTGCATATGATATCGATCTCTACAATACCCTCACCGATGTCGTCACCCCAAAACCATCGTCCATCACCCGCCAAACAGCTCGTTTCAGATGATTCCGATCCATACAACACCCTCACTGATGTCGTTAACAGAAAACCATCGTCCATCACCTGCCAAGCAGCTCGTTTCAGATGATATCGATCTATACAACACCCTCACCGTTGTCGTCACCACAAAACCATCGTCCATCACCTGCCATTCCGCTCATTGTCCGTGATTTCGATCTATACCATACCCTCACCGATCACGTCACCACAAAACCATCGCCCATCACCTGCCAAACAGTTCATTGCAGATGATATCGATCTTTACAATACCCTCAATAATGTCGTCACCACAAAACCTTATACAACACCTTCACCGATGTCGTCAGTACAACCCCGTCCTCCGCCACCCACCAAACATCTCGTTGCAGATAATATCGAGCTGTACAACACCCTCACCAATTTCGTTACCACAAAACAATCGTCTATCACCCGTCAAACAGCTCGTTGCAGATGATATCGATCTTTACAACACCCTCACCGATATCGACACCACAAAACCATCAACCATCACCCGCCAACCAGCTCGTTTCAGATTATATCAATCTATACATCCCCCTCACCGATGTAGTCACCACAAAACTTTCGTCCATCAGCTGCCAATCAGCTCATTGCAGATGGAATCGATCTATACAATACCCTCAACGATGTCGTCAGCTAAAACTGGCGTCCGCCACCCGCAAAACAGTTCGTTGCAGATGATATCGATTTATACAACACCCTCACCAATGTAGTAACCACTAAACCATCTTCCATCACTTGCCAACAGCCCATTGCATATGATATCGATCTATACAACACCCTCACTGATGTCGTTAACAGAAAACCATCGTCCACCACCCGCCAAACAGCTCGTTGCAGATGATATCGTTCTAAACAACACCCTCACTGATGTCGTCCCCATAAAAACCATCGTTCATCACCAACAAAACAGCTCGTGCAGATGGAATCGATCTATACAACACCCTTACCAATGTCGTCACCACTACACCATCTTCCATCACCTGCCAACAGCCCATTGCATATGATATCGATCTAGACAATACCCTCACCGATGTCGTCACCTCAAAACCATCGTCCATCACCCGCCGAACAGATCGTTGCAGATAAAATCGATCTATACAGCATCATCACCGATGTCGTCATCACAAAACCATCTTCCATCACCTGCCAAACAGCTCGTTTCAGATGAATACGACCTATACAATACCCTCATTAATGTTGTCACCACAAAACCATCGTCCATCTCCTGCCATACCGCTCATTGTCGGTGATAGTGATCTATACAATACCTTCACCGATCTTGTCATGACAAAACCATCGACCATCACCTGCCAAACAGTTCATTGCAGATGATATCGATCTACACAATACCCTCAATGATGTCGTCGCCACCAAACCATATACAACACCTTCACCGGTGTCGTCAGTACAAAACCTTCCTCCCCCACCGCAAAACCATCTTCCATTACCTGCCAAACAACTCGTTGCAGATAATATCATCCTATACAACACCCTCACCGATGTCGTCACCGCAAAACTATCGTCCATCACCTGTCAAACAGCTCGCTGCAGATGATATCGATCAATACAACACCCTCACCGATGTCGTAATTACAAAACTGTTGTCTACCACCAGCCAAACCGCTTGTTGCAGATGATATCAATCACAACAACACCCTCACAGAAGTCGTCAATACAAAACCATTGCCCATCACCCGCCAAACAGCTCGTTTCAGATGATATCAATCTATAACAATGCCCTCACAAAAGTCTTCACCGCATAACCATCGTCCATCACCAGAATACAGCTCGTCGCAGATGATATCGATCCATACAACACCTCACCGATATCGTCAGCAAAAATCCGTCGTCCGCCACTCGGCAAAAGCTCGATGTAGATGATAACGATTTTTACAACGCCCTCACCGATGTCGTCACCACAAAACAGTCGTCCATCACCCATCAATCAGCTCGTTGCAGATGATGTCGATCTATACAATACCCTCACTGATGTCGTCACCTCAAAACCATCGTCCATCACCCGCAAAACAGCTCGGTGCAGATTATATCGATATATACAACACACTCACCGATGTCGTCACCAAAAATTCATCGTCCATCACCAGTCAAACAGCTCGTTGCATATGATATCGATCTAATCAACACCCTCACAAATGTCGTCACCTCAAAACCATCGTCCATCACCTGCCAAATAGCTCATTGCAGATAAGGCCGATCTATACAATACCCTCACTGATGTCGTCACCTCAAACCCATCGTCCATCACCCGCCAAACAGCTCGGTGCAGATTATATCGATCTATACAACGCCCTCACCGATGTCGTCACCACAAAACCATCGTCCATCACCTGCCAAAGAGCTCGTTCCGGACGATATCGATCTAGAAAACACCCTCAACCTTGTCGTCAGCAAAAAAAACGTCGTCCGACAACCGCTAATCCAGCTCTTTTCAGATAACATCGGTCTGTACAACACCCTCACTGAATTCGTCACCACAAAATCATCGTACATCACCTGCCAGACAGCTCGTTGCAGATGATATCGATCTATACAACACCTTCACCGATGTCGTCACCACAAAACCATCGTCCGTCACCTGGGGAAACAGCTCATTTCAGACGATATCGATCTATACAACACCCTCACCCATGTCGTCAGCAAACAACCGTCGTCCGCCACCTGCTAATTAGCTCGTTGCAGATGATATTGACCTATGCAAAACTCTCACCGATGTCGTCAGCAAAAAACCGTCGTATGCCACCCACTAAACAGCTCGTTGCAGATGATATCGACCTATACAACACCCTCATCGATGTAGTCACCACAAAACCATCGTCCATAACCTGCAAACAGCTCGTTCCAGATGATATTGATCTGTACAACACCCTCACTCATGCCGTCAGAAAAAAAACGTCATCCACCACCCGCTAAAGAAGCTCGTTGCAGATAATATCGGTCTGAACAACACCCTCACACATGTCGGCAAAAAAAAACGTCGTCCACCACCCGATAAACAGCTCGTTGCAGATGATATCAATCTTTACAACACCCTCACTGATGTCGTCACCACACAACCATCGTACATCACCTGACAGACAGCTCGTTTCAGATGATATCGATCAATACAACACCCTCACCGATGTCGTCGCTACAAAACCATTGTCCATCACTTGCCAAACAGCTCGTTTCAGAACATATCGTTCTGTACAACACCCTCACACATGTAGTAAAAAAAAACGTCGTCCACTACCCGATAAACAGCTCGTTGCAGATGATATCAATCTTTACAACACCATCACTGATGTCGTCACCACACAACCATCGTACATCACATGACAGACAGCTTGTTTCAGATGATATCGATCTATACAACACCCTCACCGATGTCGTCGCCACAAAACCATCGTTCAGCACCCGCCAAACAGCTCGTTGCAGATGATATCAATCTTTACAACACCCTCACCGATGTTGTCACCACAAAACCATCATCCATCACCTGCCAAACAGCTCGTTTCAGATGAAATCGTTCTGTACAACACCTTCACACATGTCGTCAAAAAAAATGTCGTCCACCACCCGCCAAACAGCTCGTTGCAGATAATATCGTTCTTTACAACACCCTCACACATGTCGTAAAAAAAACGTCGTCCACCACCCGATAAACAGCTCGTTGCAGATGATATCAATCGTTACAACACCCTTACTGATATCGTCACCACACAACCATCGTACAGCACCTAACAGACAGCTCGTTTCAGATGATATCGATCTATACAACACTCTCACCGATGTCGCCACCACAAAACCACCGTCCATCACCTGCAAACAGCTCGTTCCAGATGATATTGATCTGTACAACACCCTCACCGATCTCGTCACCAGAAACCATCTTCCATCACCTGCCAAAGAGCTCGTTTCGGATGATACCGATCTCTACATCACCCTCACCGATGTCGTCAGCAATAAACCGTCGTCCGCAACCCGCTAAACAGCTCGTTGCCGATAATGTCGATCTATACAACACCCTCACCAGTGTCGTCACCCCAAAACCATCGTCCATCGCCTACAAACAGCTCGCTGCAGATGACATCGATCTATACAACACCCTCACTGATGTCGATATTACAAAACCATCGTCCATCACCTGCCAAACAGCTCGTTTCAAATGATATCGATCTATACAACATCCTCACCGATGTCGTAACCACAAAACCATCGTCCATCACCTGCCAAACAGCTCGTTGCAGATGATTTCGATCTATACAATACCCTCACCGATGTCGTCACCACAAAACCATCGTCCATCACCTGCCATACCTCTCATTGTCGGTGATATCGATCTATACCATACCCCCACCAATCTCGTCACCACAAAACCATCGCCCATCACCTGCCAAACAGTTCATTGCAGATAATATCGATCTTTACAATACCCTCAATGATGTCTTCACCACAAAACCATACACAGCACCCTCACCGATGTCGTCGGTACAACCCCGTCCTCCGCCGCCCGCTGAACATCTCGTTGCAGATGATATCGAGCTGTAAAACCCCCTCACCAATGTGTCACCACAAAACAATCGTCTATCACCCGTCAAACAGCTCGTTGCAGATGATATCGATCTTCACAACACCCTCACTGATGTCTACACCACAAAACCATCAACCATCATGGGCCATCCAGCTCGTTGCAGATGATATCGATCTATACAATACCCTCAACGATGTCGTCAGCACAAAACCTTCGTCCATCACCCGCCAGACAGCTCGTCGCAGATAATATCGATCTATACAACACCCTCACCGATGTCGTTAGCTAAAACCGTCGTCCGCCACCCGCAAAACAGTTCGTTGCAGATGATATCGATTTATAAAACACCCTCACCAATGTCGTCACCACTAAACCATCATCCATCACCTGCCAACAGCCCATTGCATATGATATCGATCTATACAATACCCTCAATGATGTCGTCACCACAAAACCATATACAACACCTTCACCGATGTCGTCAGTATAAAACCTTCCTCCGCCACCGCAAAACCATCGTCCATCACCTGCCAAACCGCTCGTTGCAGATGATATCATCCTATACAACACCCTCGCCGATGTCGTCACCGCAAAACTATCGTCCATCACCTGCCAAACAGCTCGTTGCAGATGATATCGATCAATACAACACCCTCACCAATGTCGGAATCACAAAACCGTTGTCCGCCACCAGCCAAACCGCTTGTTGCAGATGATATCAATCACAACAACACCCTCACCGATGTCGTCACCACAAAACCATTGCCCATCACCCGCCAAACAGCTCGTTTCAGATGATATCAATCTATAACAATACCCTCACCAATGTCGTCACCGCATAACCATCGTCCATCACCAGAATACAGCTCGTTGCAGATGATATCGATCTATACAACACCTCACCGATATCGTCAGCAAAAAACCGTCGTCCGTCACTCGGCAAAAGCTCGATGTAGATGATATCGATTTTTACAATGCCCTCGCCGATGTCGTCACCACAAAACAGTCGTCCATCACCCATCAATCAGCTCGTTGCAGATGATGTCGATCTATACAATACCCTCACTGATGTCGTCACCTCAAAACCATCGTCCATCACCCGCCAAACAGCTCGGTGCAGAATATATCGATCTATACAACACCCTCACCGATGTCGTTACCCCAAAACCATCTTCCATGACCTGCCATACCGCTCATTGCGGGTGATAACGATCTATACAACATCTCCACAGATGTCGTCAGTACAAAACCGTCCTCCGCCATCCGCCAAACATCTCGTTGCAGATGATATCGATCTATACAACACCCTCACCGATGTCGTCACCACAAAACCATCGTCCATCACCCGCAAAACAGCTCGTGTATAAGATATCGGCTTATACAACCCCCTCACCGATGTCGTCACCACAAAACCATCGTCCAACACCTGCCAAAGAGCTCGTTTCGGACGATATCGATCTATAAAACACCCCCACCCTTGTCGTCAGCAAAAAAAAAACGTCGTCTGACAACCGTTAAACCATCTTTTTTCAGATAACATCGGTCTGTACAACACCCTCACTAAATTCATCACCGCAAAACCATCGTACATCACCTGCCAGACAGCTCGTTGCAGATGATATCGATCTATACAACACCTTCACCGATGTCGTCACCACAAAACCATCGTCCGTCACCTGGGGAAACAGCTCATTTCAGACGAAATCGTTCTATACAACACCCTCACCATAACGTCAGCAAACAACCTTCGTCCGCAACCTGCTAATTAGCTCGTTGCTGATGATATTGACCTATGCAAAACTCTCACCGATGTCGTCAGCAAAAAACCGTCGTATGCCACCCACTAAACAGCTCGTTGCAGATGATATCGACCTATACATCACCCTCACCGATGTAGTCACCACAAAACCATCGTCAATCTCCTGCCAGACAGCTCGTTGCAGATGATATCGATCTATACAACACCCTCACTGATATCGTCATCACAAATCATCGTCCATCACCTGCCAAACAGCTCGTTGCAGATGATGTCGATCTATACAACACCCTCACAGATGTCGTCAGCAAAAAATCGTCATCCGCCAGTCGATAAACAGCTCGTTGAAGATTTAATCGATCTATATAACACCCTCACCGATATCGTCATCAAAAAACCGCTGTCCGCCACCCGCTAAACGGCTTGTTGCAGATAATATCGATCTATACAACACTCTCACTGATGTCGTCACCACAAAACCATCGTCCATCCCCTGCAAACAGCTCCTTCCAGATGATATCGATCTGTACAACACCCTCACTCATGTCGTCAGAAAGAAAACGTCGTCCACCACCCGCTAAACAGCTCGTTGCAGATAATATCGTTCTGTACAACACCCTCACACATATCGGCAAAAAAAAACGTGTTCACCACCCGATGAACAGCTCGTTGCATATGATATCAATCTTTACAACACCCTCACTGATGTCGTCACCACACAACCATCGTACATCACCTAACAGACAGCTCGTTTCAGATGATGTATCGATATATACAACACCCTCACCGATGCCGTCACCACAAAACCATCGTCCATTACCTGCCAAACTGCTCGTTGCAGATGATATCAATCTATAAAATACCCTCACCGATGTCGTCACCACAAACCATGTCCCGTCAATTGCCAAACAGCTCGTTTCAGATGATATCGATCTATACAACACCCTCACCGATTTCGTCACCACAAAACCATCGCCCATTACCTGCCAAACAGTTCATTGCATATGATATCGATCTTTACAATACCCTCAATGATATCTTCACGACGAAACCACATACAACACCTTCACCGATGTCGTCGGTACAACCCCGTCCTCCGCCGCCCGCCAAACATCTCGTTGCAGATGATATCGAGCTGTAAAACACCCTCACCAATGTCGTCATCACAAAACAATCGTCTATCACCCGTCAAACAGCTCGTTGCAGATGATATCAATCTTTACAACATTCTCACCGATGTCGTCACCACAAAACCATCAACCTTCACCCGTCATCCAGCTCGTTGCAGATTATATCGATCAATACAATACCCTCAACGATGTCGTCAGCTAAAACTGACGTCCGCCACCCGCAAAACAGTTCGTTGCAGATGATATCGATTTATACAACACCCTCAAAAAATGTCGTCGCCACAAAACCATCGTTCATCACCAACAAAACAGCTCGTGGAGATGGAATTGATCTATACAACACCCTTACCAATGTCATCACCACAAAACCATCAACCATCACCCGCCAACCAGCTCGTTGCAGATGATATCGATCTATACAATACCCTCAACGATGTCGTCAGCTAAAACTGTCGTCAGCCACCCGCCAAACAGTTCATTGCAGATGATATCGATCTACACAATACCCTCAATGATGTCGTAACTAAAAAAAAAAGTCCATCACCTGCCAAACAGCTCGTTGCAGATGATATCATCCTATACAACACCCTCACCGATGTCGTCACCGCAAAACTATCGTCCATCACCTGCCAAGTAGCTCGTTGCAGATGATATCGATCAATACAACACCCTCACCGATGTCGTAATCACAAAATCGTTGTCCGCCAACAGCCAAACCGCTTGTTGCAGATGATATCAATCACAACAACACCCTCACCGATGTCGTCACCACAAAACCATTGCCCATCACCCACCAAACAGCTCGTTTCAGATTATATCAATCTATAACAATACCCTCATCAATGTCGTCACCGCATAACCATCGTCCATCACCAGAATACAGCTCGTTGCAGATGATATCGATCCATACAACACCTCACCGATATCGTCAGCAAAAAAACGTCGTCCGTCACTCGGCAAAAGCTCGATGTAGATGATATCGATTTTTACAACGCCCTCACCGATGTCGTCACCACAAAACAATCGTCCATCACCCATCAATCAGCTCGTTGCAGATAATATCGATATATACAACACACTCACCGATGTCGTCACCAAAAAACCATCGTCCATCACCAGTCAAACAGCTCGTTGCAGATGATATCGATCTAATCAACACCCTCACAAATGTCGTCACCACAAAACCATCGCCCATCACCTGCCCAATAGCTCATTGCAGATGATGTCGATCTATACAATACCCTCAACGATGTCGTCAGCTGAAACTGTCGTCCGCCACCCCCAAAACAGTTCGTTGCAGATGATATCGATTTATACAATACCCTCAAAAATGTCGTCGCCACTAAACCATCTTCCATCACCTGCCAACAGCCCATTGCATATGATATCGATCTATACAGCAGCCTCACTGATGTCGTTAACAGAAAACCATCGTCTACCACCTGCCAAGCAGCTCGTTGCTGAATATATCGATCTAAACAACAAAGTAATGATGTCTTCACCACAAAACCATATACAACACCTTCACCGATGTCGTCGGTACAACCCCGTCCTCCGCCGCTCGCCAAACATCTCGTTGCAGATGATATTGAGCTGTACAACACCCTCACCAATGTCGTCACCACAAAACAATCGTCTATCACCCGTCAAACAGCTCGTTGTAGATGATATCGATCCTTACAACACCCTCACCGATGTCGTCACCACAAAACCGTCAACCATCACCCGCCAACCAGCTCGTTGCAGATGATATCGATCTATACAATACCCTCAACGATGTCGTCAGCTAAAACTGTCGTCAGCCACCCGCAAAACAGTTCGTTGCAGATGATATCGATTTATACAATACCCTCACCAATGTCGTCACCACTAAACCATCATCCATCACCTGCCAACAGCCCATTGCATAAGATATCGATCTATACAATACCCTTTCCGATGTCGTCACCACAAAACCACCGTCCATCTCCTGCCATACCGCTCATTGTCGGTAATATTGATCCATACAATACCTTCACCGATCTCGTCACGACAAAACCATCGCCCATCACCTGCCAAACAGTTCATTGCAGATGATATCGATCTACACAATACCCTCAATGATGTCGTCACCACAAAACCATATACAACACCTTCACCGATGTCGTCAGTACAAAACCTTCCTCCGCCACCACAAAACAACCGTCCATCAATTGCCAAACAGCTCGTTGCAGATGATATCATCCTATACAACACCCTCAGCGATTTCGTCACCGCAAAACTATCGTCCATCTCCTGCCAAACAGCTCGTTGCAGATGATATCGATCAATACAACACCCTCACCGATGTCGTCATCACAAAACCATCGCCCATCACTCGCCAAACAGCTCGTTTCAGATGATATCAATCTATAACAATACCCTCACCAATGTCGTCTTCGCATAACCATCGTCCATCACCAGAATACAGCTCGTTGAGATGATATCGATCCATACAACACCTCACCGATATCGTCAGCAAAAAACCGTTGTCCGCCACTCGGCAAAAGCTCGATGTAGATGATATCGATTTTGACAACGCCCTCATCGATGTCGTTACCACAAAACAATCGTCCATCACCCATCAATCAGCTCGTTGCAGATAATATCGTTCTGTACAACACCCTCACACATGTCGTCAAAAAAAAACGTCGTCCACCACCCGATAAACAGCTCGTTGCAGATGATATCAATCTTTACAACACCTTCACTGATGTCGTCACCACAAAACCATCGTACATCACCTAACAGACAGCTCGTTTCAGATGATATCAATCTATACAACACCCTCACCGATGTCATCACCACAAAACCATCGTCCATCACTTGCCAAACAGCTCGTTTCAGATGATATTGATCTGTACAATAATCTCACTCTTGTCGTCAGCAAAAAACCGCCGTCCACCACCCGCTAAACAGCTCGTTGCAGATGATATCAATCTATACAACACCCTCACCGATGTCGTCACCACAAAACCCTCGGCCGCCACCCGCTGAACAGGTCTTTGCAGACGATATCGATAAATACAAAACACAATCTGATGTCGTAACTCAAAAACCCTTGTCCATCACCTGCCAATCAGCTCGTTGCAGATGATATCGATCGATACAACACCCTCACTTATGTTGTAACTATATAACCATCATCCATCACCTGCCAAACAGCTCGTTGCAGATGATATCGATCTATACAACACCCTCACCGATGCCGTCACCACAAAACCATCGTCCATTACCTGCCAAACTGCTCGTTTCAGATGAGATCGATCTATACAATACCCTCACCGATGTCGTCACCACAAACCATCTCCCGTCACCTGCGAAACAGCTCGTTTCAGATGATATCGATCTATACAACACCCTCACAGATGTCGTCAGCAAAAAACCGTCATCCGCCAGTCGATAGACAGTTCGTTGAAGATTTAATCGAACTACACAACACCCTCACCGATACCGTCATCAAAATACCATCGTCGGCCACCCGCTAAACAGCTTGTTGCATATAATATCGATCTATACAACACTCTCACCACTGTCGTCACCACAAAGCCACCGTCCATCACCTGCAAACAGCTCGTTCCAGATGATATTGATCTGTACAACACCCTCACCCATGTCGTCAGAAAAAAAAACGTCGTCCACCACCCGCTAAACAGCTCGTTGCAGATGATATCAATCTATACAACACCCTCACCGATGTCGTCACCACAAAACCCTCGGCCGCCACCCGCTGAACAGGTCGTTGCAGATGATATCGATATGTACAAAACCCTATCTGATGTCGTAACTCAAAAACTCTTGTCCATCACCTGCCAATCAGCTCGTTGCAGATGATATCGATCTATACAACATCCTCACTTATTTTGTACCTATAAAACCATCATCCATCACATGCCAAACAGCTCGTTGCAGATGATATCGATTTATACAGCACCCTCACCGATGCCGTCAACACAAAACCATCGTACATCACCTGCCAGACAGCTCGTTGCCGATGATATCGATCTATACAACACCCTCACCGATGTCGTTACCACAGAACCATCGTCCATCACCTGTCAAACAGGTCGTTTCAGATGAAATCGTTTTGTACAACACCCACACACATGTCGTCAAAAAAAAACGTCGTCCACCACCCGCTAAACAGCTCGTTGCAGATGATATCAATCTTTACAACACCCTCGCCGATGTCGTCACCACAAAACCCTCGTTCGCCACCCGCTAAACGGTCGTTGCAGATGATATCGATATATACAACACCCTATCTGATGTCGTAACTCAAAAACCCTTGTCCATCACCTGCCAATCAGCTCGTTGCCGATGATATCGATCTATACAACACCCTCACCGATGTCGTTACCACAAAACCATCGTCCATCACCTGTCAAACAGCTCGTTTCAGATGAAATCGTTTTGTTCAACACCCTCACACATGTCGTCAAAAAAAAACGTCGTCCACCACCCGCTAAACAGCTCGTTGCAGATGTTATCGATCTATACAGCAACCTCACCGATGTCGTCAGCAAAGAACCGTCGTCCGCCACCCACTAAACAGCTCGTTGCAGATGATATCAATCTATACAACACCCTTACTGATGTCGTCCTTACAAAACCACCATCCATCACCTGCCAAACAGCTCTTAGCGGATGATATCGATCAATACAACACTTTCACTGATGTCGGAACTACAAAACCATCACCCATCACCTACCAAACAGCTAGTTGCAGATGATATCATCTAATCAACACCCTTACCGATGTCGTCACCACAAAACAATCGTCTATCACCCGTCAAACAGCTCGTTGCAGATGATATCGGTCTATACAACACCCTCACCGATGTCGTCAGCAAAGAACCGTCGTCCGCCATCCGCTAAACTGCTCAATGCAGATGATATCGATCTATACAACACCATCACCGATATCGTCACCACAAAACCATCATCCATCACCTGCCAATCCAGTCGTTGCAGATGATATCAATCTATTCAACACCCTCACCGATGTCGTCACCACAAAACCATCACCCATCACCCGCCAAACTGCTCATTCAGATAATATCAATTAATACAACACCCTTCACCGATGATGTCATCACAAAACCATCTTCCATCACCTGCCAAACAATTCGTTTCAGATGATATCGATCTGACAACACCCTCACCAATGTCGTCACCACAAAACCATCGTCCATCACCTGCCCAACCGCTCATTGTCGGTGATATCGATCTATACCATACCCTCAGCGATCGCGTCACCACAAAATCATCGCTCATCACCTGCCAAACAGTTAATTGCAGATGATATCGATCTATACAATATCCTCAATGATGTCGTCACCATAAAATATTATACAACACCCTCACCGATTTTGTCAGCTAAAACCTTTGTCAGCCACCCGTCAAATAGTTCGTCGCAGATGATATCGATTTAAACAACACCCTCACCGATGTCGTCACTACAAATCCATCGCCCATCACCTGACTAACAGCTCGTTTCATATGATACCGATCTATTCACCACACTCACCGATGTCGTCACCACAAAACCATCATCCATCACCTGCCAAACAGCTCTTAGTAGATGATATCGATCAATACAACACCCTCACTGATGTCGTAACTACGAAACCATTATCTTTTACCTACCAAACAGCTAGTTGCAAATGATATCATCTAATAAACACCCTCACCGATGTCGTCAGTACAAAACCATCGTCCATCACCTGCCATACCGCACATTGTCGGTGATATCGATCTATACCATACACTCACCGATCTCGTCACCACAAAACTATCGCCCATCACCTGCCAAACAGTTCATAGCAGATGATATCGATCTATACAATGCCCTCAATGATGTCGTCACCACGAAACCATATACAACATCTTCACCGATGTCGTCAATACAACCCCGTCCTCCGACACCCGCCAAACTACTCGTTGCATATGATATCGATCTATACAACACCCTCACCAATGTCGTCACCACAAAACAATCGTCTATCACCCGTCAAACAGCTCGTTGCAGATGATATCGGTCTATACAACACCCTTACTGATGTCGTCATTAAAAAACCACCGTCCATCACCTGCCAAACAGCTCTTAGCGGATGATATCGATCAATACAACACTTTCACTGATGTCGGAACTACAAAACCATCACCCATCACCTGCCAAACAGCTAGTTGCAGCTGATATCATCTAATCAACACCCTTACCTTTGTCGTCACCACAAAACAATCGTCTATCACCCGCCAAACAGCTCGTTGCAGATGATATCGGTCTATACAACACCCTCACCAATGTCGTCACCACAAAACCATCGTCCATCACCTGCCCAACCGCTCATTGTCGGTGATATCGATCTATACCATACCCTCACCGATCTCGTCACCACAAAATCATCGCCCATCACCTGTCAAACAGTTCATTCCAGATGATATCGATCTATACAATACTCTTATTGATGTCGTCACTATAAAATATTATACAACACCTTCACCGATGTCGTCAGTACAACCCCATCCTCCGCCACCCGCCAAACATCTCGTTGCAGATGATATCGATCTATACAACACCCTCACCGATTTTGTCACCACAAAACCATCAACCATCACCCGCAAACCATCTCGTTCCAGACTATATCGATCTTTACATCACCCTCACCGATGTCGTCACCACAAAACTATCGTCCATCAGCGGCCAAACAGCTCATTGCAGTAGAATCGACCTACACAATACCCTCAACGATGTCGTCACAACAAAACCATCGTCCACCACCCGTCAACCAGCTCGTTGCAGATGATATCGATCTATACAACACTCTCACTGATGTCGTCACCACAAAACCATCGTTCATCACCCACAAACAGCTCGTGCAGATGATATCGCTTTATAAATCACCCTCACCGATGTCGTCATCACAAAACCATCATCCATCACCTGCCAAACATCTCGTTGCGGATGATATTAATCTATATAACACCCTCACCGATGTCGTCAGCTAAAACCTTCGTCCGCCACTTGTCAAACAGTTAGTTGCAGATGATATAGATTTATACAACACCCTCACCGATGTCGTTACCACAAAACCATCGTCCATCACCCGCCAAACAGCTCGTTGCAAATGATATCGGTCTATTCAACAACCTCACCGATGTCGTCAGCAAAGAACCGTCGCCCGCCACCCGCTGAACAGCTCGTTGCAGATGATATCAATCTATTCAACACCCTCACCGATATCGTTACCACAAACCATCGTTCATCACCTGCCAAACAGCTCGTTGCAGATAATATCGATCTATTTAACAGCCTTACCAATGTTGCCATAACAGAACCATCGTCCATCACCTGCCAAACAGCTCATTGCAGATAATGTCGATCTATTCAACACCCTCACCGATGTCGTCAGCTAAAGCCTTCGTCCGCCACTTGTCAATGAGTTCGTTGCAGATGATATCGATTTATACAACACCCTCACCGATGTCGTTACCACAAAACCATCGTCCATCACCCCCCAAACAGCTCGTTCCAGATGATATCGGTCTATTCAACAACCTCCCCGATGTCGTCACTACAAATCCATCGCCCATCACCTGATTAACAGCTCGGTTTATATGATACCGATCTATACACCATACTCACCGATGTCATCACCACAAAACCATCGTCCATCACCTGTCAAACAGCTCGTAGCAGATAATATCGATCTAAACATCACCCTCACCGATGTCGTCAGCTAAAACCGTCGTCCGCCCCCCTCAAAACAGTTCGTTGCAAATGATATCGATCTATACAACACCCTCACCTATGTCGTCACCAGAAATCATCTTCCATCACCTGCCAAACAGCTTGTTTCGGATAATATCGATCTATACATCACCCTAACCGATATCGTCAGCAATAAACCGTCGTCCGCAACCCGCTAAACAGCTCGTTGCAGATGATGTCGATCTATACAACACCCTCACTGATGTCGTAACTAGAAAGCCATCGTCCATCACAAGCCAAAAAATCGTTGCAGATGATATAGATCTTTACAACACCCTCACCAATGCCGTCACCACAGAACCATCGTACACCGCCTACAAACAGCTCGTTTCAGATGATATTGATCTCTACAACACCCTCACCGTTGTCGTCAGCAAAAAACCGTTGTCCGCCACACGCTAAACAGCTCGTTGCAGATTGTATCTATCTATACAACACCCTCACTGATGTCGTAACTACAAAACCAACGTCCATCACCTGTCAAACAGCTCGTTGCAGATGATATCGATTTATAAAACACCCTCGCTGATGTCGTTATCGCAAAACCATCGTCCATCAACTGCCAAACGGCTCGTTACAGATGATATCGATCTATACAACACCCTCACCGATGTCGTCACCACAAAACCATCGTCCATCACCTGCCAAACAGCTCGTTGCAGATGATATCGAACTATACAATACCCTCACCGATGTCGTCACCCCAAAACCATCGCCCATCACCCGCCAAACAGCTCGTTGCAGATGATACCGATCTATACAACACCCTCAGTGATGTCGTTAAATCAAAACCATCATCCATCACCTGCCGAACAGCTCGTTTATGATGATATCGGTCTATACAACACCCTCACCGATGTCGTCACCACAAAACCATCGTCCATCATCTGCCAAACAGCTCGTTGCAGATGATATCGGTCTATTCAACACCCTCACCAATGTCGTCACTACGAATTCATCACCCATCACATGACAAACAGCTCGTTTCATACTATACCGATCTATACACCACACTCACCGATGTCGTCACCACAAAACCATCACCCATCACCTGCCAAACAGCTCGTTGCAGATGATATCAGTGTACACAACACCCTCACCGATGTCGTCAGCAAAGAACCGTCGTCCGCCAACCGCTAAACAGCTCGTTGCAGATTACATCAATCTGTACAACACCCTTACTAATGTCACCCTTACAAAACCACCGTCCATCATCTGCCAAACAGCTCGTTGCAGATGATATCAATCTGTATAACCCCCTCACCAATGTCCCCAATGCAAAACCGTTCACCGCCCCCCGCCAAACAGCTCGTTGCAGATGATATCAATCTATTCAACACCCTCACCAACGTCGTCACCACAAAACCATCGCCCATCACCCGCACAACAGCTCGTTTCAGATAATATCAATTTATACAACACCCATATCAATGTCGTCACCACAAAACCATCGTCCATCACCTGCCAAACAGCTCATTACAGATAATATCAATCCATTCAACACCCTCAACGATGTCGTCAGCTAAAACCTTCGTCCGCCACACGTCAAACAGCTCGTTGCAGATGATTCCGATCTATAAATCACCCTCACCGATGTCGTCAGCAATAAACCGTCATCCGCAACCCGCTAAACAGCTCGTTGCAGATGATGTCGATCTATACATCACCCTCACCAATGTCGTCACCACAAAACCATCGTCCATCGACTACAAACAGCTCGTTTCAGATGAAATTGATCTCTACAACACCATCACCGATGTCGTCAGCTAAAAACCGTCGTCCGCCACCCGTTAAAGAGCTCGTTGCAGATGATATCGATCTATACAACACACTCACTGATGTCGTAACTACAAAACCAACGTCCATCACCTGCCAAACAGCTCGTTGCAGATGATATCGATCTATACAACACCCTCACTGACGTCGTTATAACAAAACGTTGTCCATCACCTGCCGAACAGCTCGTTTATGATGATATCGGTCTATACAACACCCTCACCGATGTCGTCACTACAAAACCATCGTCCATCACTTGCCAACAGCTCATTGCATATGATATCGATCTATACAATACCCTCACCGATGTCGTCACCCCAAGACCATCGTCCATCACCCGCCAAACAGCTCGTTGCAGATGATACCGATCTATACAACACCCTCACCGATGTCGTCACCACAAAACCATCGTCCATCACCTACCATACCGCTCACTCTCGGTAATATCGATCGATACCATACCCTCATCGATCTCGTCACCACAAAACCATCGCCTATCTCTGCCAAACAGTTCATTGAAGATTATATCGATCTATACAATATCTCAATGATGTCGTCACCACAAAACCATATCCAACACCTTCATCGATGTCGTCAGTACAACTTCGTCCTCCGCCACCCGCCAAACAACTCGTTGCAGATGATATCGATCTATACAACACCTTCACCAATGTCGTCACCACAAAACAATCGTCTATCAACCGTCAAACAGCTCGTTGCAGATGATATCGATCTCTACAACACCCTCACCGATGTCGTCACCGCAAAACCATCAACCATCACCCGCCAACCAGTTCGTTTCAGATGATATCGATCTATATATCACCCTCACAAAACCTTCATCCATCGCCTACAAACAGCTCGTTTCAGATGTAATTGATCTCTACAACACCCTCACCGATGTCGTCAGCAAAAAAAACGTCGTCCGCCACCCGCTAAACAGCTCGTTGCAGATGATGTCGATCTATACAACAACCTAACTGATGTCGTTACTACAAAACCAACGTCCATCACCTGCCAAACAGCTTGTTGCAGATGATATCGATCTATACAACACCCTCTCTGATGTCGTTATAACAAAACCATCGCCCATCACCTGCCAAACAGCTCGTTTCAAATGATATCGATCTATACAACATCCTCACCGATGTCGTCACCACAAAACCATCGTCCATCACCTGCCAAAAAGCTCGTTGCAGATAATTTCGATCTATACATCACCCTCACCGATGTCGTCACCACAAAACCATCGTCCATCACCTGCCCACAACTCATTGCATATGATATCGATCTATACAATACCCTCACCGATGTCGTCACCCCAAAACCATCGTCCATCACCCGCCAAATAGCTCGTTGCAGATGATTCCGATCCATACAACACCCTCACTGATATCGTTAGCAGAAAACCATCGTCCATCACCTGCCAAGCAGCTAGTTTCAGATGATATCGATCTATACAACACCCTCACCGATGTCGTCACCACAAATCCATCGTCCATCACCTGCCATTCCGGTCATTGTCGGTGATATCGATCTATACCATACCCTCACCGATCTCGTCACCACAGAACCATCGCCCATCACCTGCCAAACAGTTCATTGCAGATGATATCGATCTTTACAATACCCTCAATGATGTCGTCACCACAAAACCATATACAACACCTTCACCGATGTCGTCAGTACAACCCCGTCCTCCGCCACCCACCAAACATCTCGTTGCAGATGATATCGAGCTGTACAACACCCTCACCAATTTCGTTACCACAAAACAATCGTCTATCACCCGTCAAACAGCTCGTTGCAGATGATATCGATCTTTACAACACCCTCACCGATATCGTCACCACAAAACCATCAAACATCACCCGCCAACCAGCTCGTTTTAGATTATATCAATCTATACATCCCCCTCACCGATGTAGTCACCACAAAACTATCGTCCATCAGCTGCCAATCAGCTCATTGCAGATGGAATCGATCTATACAATACCCTCAACGATTTCGTCAGCTAAAACTGTCGTCCGCCACCCGCAAAACAGTTCGTTGCAGATGATATCGATTTATACGACACCCTCACCAATGTCGTAACCACTAAATCATCTTCCATCACTTGCCAACAGCCCATTGCATATGATATCGATCGATACAACACCCTCACTGATGTCGTTAACAGAAAACCATCGTCCAACACCCGCCAAACAGCTCGTTGCAGATGATATCGTTCTAAACAACACCCTCACTGATGTCGTCACCATAAAAACCATCGTTCATCACCAACAAAACAGCTCGTGCAGATGGAATCGATCTATACAACACCCTTACCAATGTCGTCACCACTAAACCATCTTCCATCACCTGCCAACAGCCCATTGCATATGATATCGATCTATACAATACCCTCACCGATGTCGTCACCTCAAAACCATCGTCCATCACCCGCCGAACAGCTCGTTGCAGATAAAATCGATCTATACAACACCATCACCGATGTCGTCATCACAAAACCATCTTCCATCACCTGCCAAACAGCTCGTTTCAGATGAATACGACCTATACAATACCCTCATTAATGTCGTCACCACAAAACCATCGTCCATCTCCTGCCATACCGCTCATTGTCGGTGATAGCGATCTATACAATACCTTCAACGATCTTGTCACGACAAAACCATCGCCCATCACCTGCCAAACAGTTCATTGCAGATGATATCGATCTACACAATACCCTCAATGATGTCGTCGCCACGAAACCATATACAACACCTTCACCGATGTCGTCAGTACAAAACCTTCCTCCGCCACCGCAAAACCATCTTCCATTTCCTGCCAAACAGCTCGTTGCAGATAATATCATCCTATACAACACCCTCACCGATGTCGTCACCGCAAAACTACCGTCCATCACCTGCCAAACAGCTCGTTGCAGATGATATCGATCAATACAACACCCTCACCGATGTTGTAATTACAAAACTGTTGTCTGCCACCAGCCAAACCGCTTGTTGCAGATGATATCAATCACAACAACACCCTCACCGATGTCGTCACCACAAAACCATTGCCCATCACCCGCCAAATAGCTCATTGCAGATAAGGCCGATCTATACAATACCCTCACCGATGTCGTCACCACAAAACCATCGTCCATCACCTGCCAAAGAGCTCGTTTCGGACGATATCGATCTATAAAACACCCTCAACCTTGTCGTCAGCAAAAAAAACATCGTCCGACAACCGCTAAACCAGCTCTTTTCAGATAACATCGGTCTGTACAACACCCTCACTGAATTCGTCACCACAAAATCATCGTACATCACCTGCCAGACAGCTCGTTGCAGATGATTTCGATCTATACAACACCTTCACCGATGTCGTCACCACAAAACCATCGTCCGTCACCTGGGGAAACAGCTCATTCCAGACGATATCGATCTATACAACACCCTCACCCATGTCGTCAGCAAACAACCGTCGTCCGCCACCTGCTAATTAGCTCGTTGCAGATGATATTGACCTATGCAAAACTCACACCGATGTCGTCAGCAAAAAACCGTCGTATGCCACCCACTAAACAGCTCGTTGCAGATGATATCGACCTATACAACACCCTCATTGATGTAGTCACCACAAAACCATCGTCTAACACCTGCAAACAGCTCGTTCCAGATGATATTGATCTGTACAACACCCTCACTCATGCCGTCAGAAAAAAACGTCGTCCACCACCCGCTGAACAGCTCGTTGCAGATGATATCAATCTATACAACACCCTCACCGATGTCGTCATCACAAAATCCTCGTCCGCCACCCGCTAAACAGGTCGTTGCAGATGATATCGATATATACAAAACCTATCTGATGTCGTAACTCAAAAACCCTTGTCCATCACCTGCCAATCAGCTCGTTGCAGATGATATCGATCTATACAACACCCTCACTTATTTTGTAACTATAAAACCATCATATATCACCTGCCAAACAGCTCGTTGCAGATGATATCGATCTATACAACACCCTCACCGATGCCGTCACCACAAAACCATCGTACATCACCTGCCAGACATCTCGTTGCCGATGATATCGATCTATACAACACCCTCACCGATGTCGTCACCACAAAACCATCGTCCATCACCTGTCAAACAGCTCGTTTCAGATGAAATCGTTCTGTACAACACCCTCACACATGTCGTCAAAAAAAACGTCGTCCACCACCCGCCAAACAGCTCGTTGCAGATGATATCAATCTTTGCAACACCCTCACTTATGTCGTCACCACACAATCATCGTACCTCACATAACAGACAGCTCGTTTCAGATGATATCGATCTATACAACACCCTCACCGATGTCGTCACCACAAAACCATCGTCCATCACTTGCCAAACAGCTCGTTCCAGATGATATTGATCTGTACAACACCCTCACTCATGTCGTCAGAAAAAACCATCGTCCGCCACCCGCTAAACAGCTCGTTGCAGATGATATCAATCTATACAACACCATCGCCGATGTCGTCACCACAAAACCCTCGTCCGCCACCCGCTAAACTACCATTGCAGATAATATCGATATATACAACACCCTATCTGATGTCGTAACTCAAAAACCCTTGTCCATCACCTGCCAATCAGCTCGTTGCAGATGATATCGATCTATACAACACCCTCTCTTATGTTGTAACTATAAAACCATCATCCATCACTTGCCAAACAGCTCGTTGCAGATTATATTTATCTATACAACACCCTCACCGATGTCGTCACCACAAAACCATCGTCCATTACCTGCCAAACTGCTCGTTGCAGAAGTACCGATCAATACAATACCCTCACCGATGTCGTCACCACAAACCATCTCCCGTCACCTGCTAAACAGCTCGTATCGGATGATACCGATCTATACATCACCCTCACCGATGTCGTCAGCAATAAACCGTCGTCCGCCACCCGCTAAACAGCTCGTTGCAGATGATGTCGATCTATACAACACCCTCACCAGTGTCGTCACCCCAAAACCATCGTCCATCGCCTACAAACAGCTCGTTTCAGATGTAATTGATCTCTACAACACCCTCACTGATGTCGTCAGCAAAAAACCGTCGTCCGCCACCCGCTAAACAGCTCGTTGCAGATGATATCGATCTATACAACACCCTAACTGATGTCGTAACTACAAAACCATCGTCCAATACCTGCCAAAATGCTCGTTGCAGAAGTACCGATCTATACAATACCCTCACCGATGTCGTCACCACAAACCACCTTCCGTCACCTGCCAAACAGCTCGTTTCAGATGATATCGATCTATACATCACCCTCACCAATGTCAACAGCAATAAACCGTCGTCCTAAACCCGCTAAATGGCTCGTTGCAGATGAAATCGATCCATACAACACCCTCACAGATGTCATTACTATAAAACCACCATCCATCACCTGCCAAACAGCTCGTTGCAGATGATTTCGATCTATACATCACCCTCACTGATATCGTCACCACAAAACCATCGTCCATCACCTGCCAGACAGCTCGTTTCTGATGATATCGATCTATACAACACCTTCACTGATATGGTCACCACAAATCATCGTCCATCACCTGCCAAACAACTCGTTACAAATGATTTTGATCTATGAAAAAATCTCACCGATTTCGTCAGCAAAAAACCGTCGTCTGTCACCCGATAATTAGCTCGTTGAAGATGATATTGATCTATGCAAAACTCTCACCGATGTCGTCAGCAAAAAACCGTCGTATGTCACCCACTAAACAGCTCGTTGCAGATGATATCGATCTATACAACACCATCACCGATATCATCACCACAAAATCATAGTCCATCACCTGCCGAACAGCCCTCTTCAGATGATATCGATCTGTACAACCCCCTCACTCATGTCGTCAGCAAAAAACCGTCGTCCGCCACCCGCTTAACAGCTCGTTGCAGATGATATCGATCTAGACAACAGCCTCATCGATGTCGTCAGCAAAAAACCGTCGTCCATAACCTGCTAAAAAGCTCGTTGCAGGTTATATCGATCTATAAAGTACCCTCACCGATGTAGTCACCAAAAAACCATCTGACATCACCCATCAAACAGCTCGTTGAAGATAATATCGATCTATACATCACCCTCACCGATGTCGTCAGCAAAAAGCCATCATCCGCCACCCGCTCACAATCTCGTTGCAGATGATATCGATCTATACAACACCCTCACCGATGTCGTAACTACAAAACCATCGTCCATCACCTCCCGAACAGCTCGTTGCAGATGATATCGACAGATACAACACCTTCACCGATGTCGTCACCACAAAACCATCATCCGTCACCTGCCAAACAGCTCGGGGCAGATGATATCGATCTATACAACACCTTCACTGATGTCGTAACTACAAAACCATCATCAGTGACCTCCCAAACAGCTCGTTGCAGATGATTTCGAACTTTATTACTGCCTCATCGATGTCATCACCACAAAACCATCGTCAATCGCCAGCAAAACAGGTCGTTTTAGATGATACTTATCTATAAAACAGACTCTCCGATGTCGTCAGCATAAAACCGTCGTCCATCACCTACCAAAAAGCTCGTTGAAGATAATATCGATCTATACATCACCCTTACCGATGTCGTCACCGCAAAACAATAGTCCATCAGCTGCCAAACAGCTCATTGCAGATAGAATCGATCTATACAATACCCTCAACGATGTCGTCACCACAAAACCTTCGTCCACCACCCGCCAAACAGCTCGTTGCAGATGATATAGATCTATACAACACCCTCACCGATGTCGTCATCACAAAACCATCATCCATCACCTGTCAAACAGCTCGTTGCAGATGATATCGATCTATACAACACCCTCACTGATGTCGTAACTACAAAACCAACGTCCATCACCTGCCAAACAGCTCGTTGCAGATGATATCGATCTATACAATACTCTCACCGATGTCGTTATAACAGAATCATCAACCATCACCTGCCAAACAGCTCGTTGCAGATGATATCGATCTATACAACACCCTTACCGATGTCGTCACCAGAAACAATCTTCCATCACCTGCCAAACAGCTCGTTTCGGATGATACCGATCTATACATCACCCTCAATGATGTCGTCAGCAATAAACCGTCGTCCGCAACCCGCTAAACCGCTCGTTGCCGATGATGTCAATCTATACAACACCCTCACCAGTGTCGTCACCCCAAAACCATCGTCCGTCGCCTGCAAACAGCTCGTTCCAGATGATATCGATCTGTACAACACCCTCACTCATGTCGTCAGAAAAAAACGTCGTCCACCACCCGCTAAATAGCTCGTTGCAGATAAGATCGTTCTGTACAACACCCTCACAGACGTCGGCAAAAAAAAAACGTCGTCCACCCCCCGATAAACAGCTCGTTGCAGATGATATCAATCTTTACAACACCCTCACTGCTGTCGTCACCACACAACCATCGTACATCACCTGACAGACAGCTCGTTTCAGATGATATCGATCTATACAACACCCTCACTTATGTTGTAACTTTAAAACCATCATCCATCACCTGCCAAACAGCTCGTTGCAGATGATATCGATCTATACAACACCCTCACCGATGCCGTCACCACAAAACCACCGTCCATTACCTGCCAAACTGCTCGTTGCAGATGATGTCGATCTATACAACACCCTCACAGATGTCGTCACCACAAAACCATCGTCCGTCACCTGGGGAAACTGCTCATTTCAGACGAAATCGATCTATCCAACACCCTCACCTATGTCGTCACCACAAAACCATCGTCCATTACCTGCCAAACTGTTCGTTGCAGATGATATCGATCTTTACAATACCCTCACCGATGTCGTCACCACAAACCATGTCCCGTCACCTGCCAAACAGCTCGTTGCAGATGATATCGAGCTGTACAACACCCTCACCAGTGTCGTCATCACAAAACAATCGTCTATCACCCGTCAAACAGCTCGTTGCAGATGATATCAATCTTTACAACACCCTCACCGATGTCGTCAACACAAAACCATCAACCTTCACCCGCCAACCAGCTCGTTGCAGATTATATCGATCTATACAATACCCTCAACGATGTCGTCAGCTAAAACTGTC
>SDVV010000025.1:0-51848 GCA_016164225.1 Gammarus roeselii | reverse complement strand
TATCAAGATTACTGATTGTCCACGCTTTAGTATTTTCTCACATTAACTACTGTCTTTCAATTTGGGGAAATGCACCAAAACTCAAAGAGAGAAAGTGCAACGTTGTATAAATTTTGCGGCAAGAATAACATGCGATGGTAGCCACAGAAAACGAGACCACGTAAGTCCTCTCCTCGAAAAATTGAAGTGGCTCAATATTGACAACAAACTGGCACTCCGTGAGTCGATCAGACTTCATAAAGATCTTCTAGAAAAACACTCACCCGGCAGCCAAAGACTCATTTATTCTCGAGGTGAAAAGAACAATCGATTCACAAGGAATAATGATACTCTGCACGTTGAACACAGGAAAACAGAAACGGCTTGTCGAGCTTTTTCGATCACTGGACCAAAATCCTGGAACAGCCTCCCAACAAGCCTCCAGAATCTTGAATCCAACACGTCCTTCAAAAATAGGCTATTGGCCGATTGGCCGATCAATTCAAAACCGTAATTTTCCCACAAACACAAACTAAATGCATAAAACCAGTAAATAGAAAATGCTTTCTGCTCTTGAGCATGTTCGAATCCTCCACCACCATCCCTCTCAACATTGAGACACCATCTATTCGTTTTTACTCTGACGATACATATGTTTTCTATGTTGCTACCGATCACAATTATCTTTGCCAATTACCATAAGTGTTAACTAGCGTTTCGTCTATTTCTATGTATTAAATGTACCTGTTTGTTTTAGTATAATTAAAATACAAACTCAGTTTTTTCGAGGAACGATAGACAGCTTCTAACTTCAACAAAGGTTAACTCGATTTTAATATCACTCATTGAACTGGTTGGAACAATTACCGTACCATTTTTGATGATACAATCATTGCCCTATAAGCTAATACTCTACCTTGTCTCCTATAACGGAAGTATATTTATCCGACTTGTGTACTCCAGCATTGAATTATTCTGATTCATTGATACTTAGCTGTAGCTGGTTATTATATCTCCTCACCAATCAACAATTACCCCTGCCAATTACCCTTGCTATTAACTAACGTCTCATCTATTTCAATGTCTCAATCCTTTTAAAGTGTGCTCTGTCTGTCGATGAATAATATGAAGCCGCTCTCTCTCACATAAGTAAATTCGATACAAATATAAATAAATCAATGAATTCTACCAATTACCGTAACATTTTTAAGTTGTAATCGCCATTATAAAAGGTAACATTGTTCTCTATTCTTCTCTTGGAGAACTCCGTCCATCTGAGTTTTGTACTACCCCACTGAATTATTCTGATTGTCGTCCATATATGTATGTAGGTAGGTACGCGTATATGTGTGTATTTGTATGTTTACGTGTATATGTATTTGTATATATATGTTCGTGCATGTATATGTATATTAGTATGAATATATAGGTGTTGGTATGTATATATTTAATGGTATATTGAGTATTCCATTCGGTTCCATGAAGGACAAGCCAGCCGCCTACTAGAGAAGAGCTGCGATGTATTCATTAATTTTGGATTTATCAATCCCATGCCCATGAGTTTCTCACTTAAAAATATAGCACACATTGTGAAAACTTTTTGCAACACGAAGTAGCTACAAATAGGCCACCGACAGGAGATGTGCTGTCACAAATTCATTTTTATTTCTCGCTTCGCTAATTCAAATACCGCATTTTATCAAAAAAGTTTGATGTGTTAGACCTCAGTATTGAAAACTCATTGCTTGACGAAGGAAATAAAAGATTTAATAATACTAAAATTTCTGCAGCAGCTCCGATAACTCTGTCCTGTCCATCTATGATTCTTGGTCATTATAGGAGTGCTACTTTGTTCTCGGAGCCGCGTCATGACTGATTTCCATTTGTCTTACAGCCATTGCACCTTCATAGAAGTGACTTCATTCCTGCAGCAGCCCCGCAAACCTTGCGCTCTTACCTCCCGAGCTGAGATCGTTGTATGGTAGTGACTGTGTTCATGGAGCTGCACCGAGACCGATTTCCATTTGCCCTAAAGCTATTGCACGTCCAATGGAAGTCACTTCATTCCTGCAGCAGGTCCGATAACTCAGTCGACTTCCTTTACGAGCTGAGATCATTGTGGGATAGTGACATTGTTCTCGGACCGCCGTCGAGACTGACATCCATTTGCCTCACAGCTATCGCACCCCCAATGGAAGTGACTTCGTTCCTTGAGCAGCCCAGAGAACTCAGTCGACTTCCCCTACGAGCCGAGATCGTTGTAGGGGAGTGACATTGCTCTCGAATTCGCGCCAATATCGATTTATATTTGCCTTAGAGTCATTGCACCTCCAAGGGAAGTGACTTGATTCCTGCAGCAGCCCCGAGAACCATGTCTACTTCCCCTACGAGCTGAGATCGTGGTAGGGTACTGACCTCGTGCTCGGAGACACCCCGAGAGCGATTTCAAAGTTCTTTACAAGCTTTGCACTCCCAGGGAGTGACTTTATTCCGGCAGCAGCCCCGAGATTCATGTCCACTTCCCATATGAGCCGAAATCATAATAGGAGTGCTACGTTGTTCACGGAGCCTCGCTGTGACTGATTTCCATTTGCCTTACATTCATTGGACCTCCAAGGGAAGTGACTTCATTCCTGCAGCTGCCCCGAAAACTCTGTCCACTTCATCTACAAGCCGAGTTCATTGAAGGGTAGTCACTTTGATCCCGGAGTCGCCCCGGGAGCGATTAAAAAGTTCCTTACAAGCATCGCCACACCAAGGGAGTGACTTCATTTCTGCCGCAGCTCCGAGAACTCTGTCCACTTCATCTAGAGCCGATATTATTGAAGAAAAGTTATTTTGCTCGCGGACTCACCCCTAGACCAATTTTCATTTGCCTCACAACTATTGTACCTCCAAGGGAAGTTATTTCATCCCAGCAGCAGCCCCGGGAACTCAGTCGACTTCCCCTACAAGCCGAGATCGTTGTAGGGTAGTAACTTTGTTCTCGGAGCCGCGACATGACCGATTTCCATTTGCCTTACAGTCATTGCACCTCCAGGGAAAGTGAGTTCATTCCTGCAGCAGATCCAAGAGTCATGTCCACTCTATCTGCCAGCTGAGATCGTTGTAGTGTAATGACTTTGTTCACGGAGCCGCCCCGAGAGCGATTCCAAAGTTCCTTACAAGCATCGCCTCTTCAATGGAGTGACTTCATCCCTGCTGCAGCTCCGAGAACTCTTTCTACTTCATCTACCTGCTGATATCATTGTAGGAGACTTACTTTGTTCTCGGAGCCACCCCGAGACTGCTTTCCATCTGCCTTGCAGTCATTGCACCTCCAGGAGAAGTGACTTCATTCCTGCAGCAGCCGCGAGAACCTTGTCTATTTAACCTACAAGATGAGGCCGTTGCAGGGTAGTGACTTTGTACTTGGAGCAGCGCCGTGACCGATTTCCATTTACCTAACAACCATTGCACCTCCAGGGGAAGTAACTTCATTCATGCAGCAGCCCCAAGAACTCAGTCGACTTCCCCTACGAGCTGAGATCATTGTAGGGTAGTGACATTGTTCTCGGAGCGGCGCCGAGACCGACATCTATTTGCCTTACAGCCATCGCAAATCCAAGGGAAGTGACTTCGTTCCTCGAGCAGCCTCGCGAACTAAATCGAATTCCCCAACGAGCCAAAATCATTGAAGGGGAGTGACATTGCTCTCGGATCCGAGACGAGACCGATTTCCATTTGCCTTACAGCCATTGCACCTTCAAGGGAAGTGACTTCGTTGCTGAACAGCCCCTATAACTCAGTCGACTTCCCCTACGAGCAGAGATCGTTGTAGTAGAGTGGCATTGCTCTCGGAGCCGCGCCGAGGCCGATTTCCATTTGCCTTATAGATATTGCACCTCCAGGGGAAGTGACTTCATTCCTGCTGCAGCCCCGAGAACCTTGCCCACTTACCCTACGAGCTGAGATCGTTGTAGGGTAGTGACTTTGTTCAAAGAGCCGCCCTGAGAGCGATTTCAAAGTTCCTTACAAGCATCGCTACTCCACGGGAAAGACTTCATTCCTGCAGAAGCCCGAGTGATTTGATTCCTGCAGCAGCTCCGAGAACTCTGTCATGTTCATCTACGAGTCGCTTATCGTAGGAGAGTTACTTTGTTCTTTGAGTCACCCCGAGACCGATTTTCATTTGCCTCACAGTCCTTGCACCTCCAGGGGAAGTGCCTTTCTTCATGCAGCAGCCACGAGAACAATGTCCACTTCCCCTACGAGCCAAGTTCATTGTAGGAGACAGACGTCGTTCCTTGAGCCGCCAAGAGAGTGATTTCCAAATTCCTTACAAGCTATCGCCACAACATGGGAGTGATTTCGTTTCTTGAGCAGCCCCAAGAACTCAGTGGACTTCCCCTTCCGGTTGAGCTCGTTGTAGGGTAGTTGCATTGCTCTCGGATCCGCGCCGAGGCCGATTTCCATTTGCCTTACAGCCATCGCACCTCTAGGAGAAGTGACTCCGTTCTTGAGCAGCCCCTAGAAATCAGTCGACTTCTTCTACTAGACGAGATCGTCGAAGTGGAGTGATATTGCTCTCGGAGCCCTTGGGACCGATTTCCATTAGCCTTACAGATATTGCACCTCCATAGAAGTTACTTCATTCCTGCAGCAGCCCCGCAAACCTTGCCCACTATCCCTCCGAGCTGAGATCGATGTATGGTAGTGACTTTGTTCTTGGAGCTGCAACGAGACCGATTTCCATTTGCCCCACAGCTATTGTACGTCCAAGGGACGTGACTTAATTCCTGCAGTAGCCCAGAGAACTCAGTTGTCTTCCCCTACGATCTGAGATCAATGTAGGGTAGTGACAATGTTCTCAGAGCGGCGCCATGACCGACAGTCATATGCCCTACGGCCATCGCACCTCCAAGGGAAGGGGCTTCGTTCCATGATCAGCCTCGAAAACTCATTCGACTTCCCCTACGAGCTGAGATCATTGTAGGGGAGGGACATTGCTCTCGGATCCGCGCCGAGAACGTTTCCCATTTGACTTACAGCCAGCGCACCCCCCAGGGAAGTGACTTTGTTCCTGAGCAGCCCTTAGAACTCAGTTGACTTTCTCAACGAGCCGAGATTGTTTTGGTGGATTGACATTGCTCTCGGAGCCGCGCCCAGACCGATTTCCATTTGCCATACAGAAATTTCACCTCCAGGGGAAGTGACTTCATTCTTGCAGCAGCCCCGAGAATCTTACCACCTCCCCCACGAGCCGAGTTGTTGTAGGGTAGCGACTCTCTTCGCGGAGCCGCCACAAGAGCGATTTCAAAGTTCATTTTGAGCATCGTCATTCCAAGGGAGTGACTTCGTTCCTGCAGTAGCCCCGAGAACCATGTCCAATTCCCCTACGAGCCTAAATCGTTGTAGGGTAGTGCTTTTGCTCATGGAGCCGCGCTGAGACCGATTTCCATTTGCCCAACAACTATTGCACCTCCAAGGGAAATGACCTTATTCCTGCTGCAGCCCCGAAAGTCAGTCGACTTCCCCTACAAGCCGAGATCGTTGTAGGGTAGTGACTTTATTCACGAAGCCGCCCCGAGAGCGATTTCCATTTGCCCTACAGCTATTGCACCTCAGAGGGAAGTGACTTCATTCCTGCAGCAGCCCTGAGAGTTCTGTACACTTCATCTACAAGCTGAGATCATTAAAGGATAGTTACTTTGTTCTCGGAGACACCCCGATAGCGATTACAAAGTTCCTTACAAGCATTGCTACTCCAAGGGTGTGAATTCATTCATGCAGCAGCTCCGAAAACTCTGTCCACTTCATCTACGAGTCGAGATCATTGGAGGCGAGTAACTATCATCTCGGAGCCGGCTCGAAACCGATTTTCATTTGCCTTACAGTCTTTGCACCTCCAGGGGAAGTGACTTCATTACTGCAGCAGATCCGAGAACCAATGTTTACTTCCCCTACGAGCTGAGATCGTTGTAGGGTAGTGATTTTGTTCTCGGAGCCATACCGAGAGCGATTTCAAAGTTTCTTACAAGCATTGCCCTTCGAGGGAGTCACTTCATTCGTGCAGCCTCTCCGAGAACTCTGTCTACTTCATCTACGAGCCGATATCATTGTAGGAGAGTTACTTTGTTCTCGGAGCCGCCCCGAGACCGATTTCCATTTGACTTACAGCCATTGCATCTCCATGGGAAGTGATATAGCTTCTGCAGCAACCTCGAGAACCTTGACCTCTTACCCTACGAGCTGAGATTATTGTAGGGTAGTGACTTTGTTCCTGGAGCTGCGCCGAGACCGATTTCCATTTGCCTCACAACCATTGCACCAACAAGGAAAGTGACTTCATTCCTGCAGCAGCACCGAGAACTAGTCGACTTCCCTAACGAGCTGAGATCATTGTACGGTAGTGGCATTATTCTCGGAGACGCGCCGAGAATGAGATTTCCAATTGCCTTACAGCCATTGCACCTTCAAGGGAAGTGACTTCATTCCTGCAGCAACCACGAAATCTCTGTCCACTTCATCTATGAGCCGAAATCATTGTAGGGTAGTGACTTTGTTCGCGGAGCCGCGCCGAGACCGATTTCCATTCGCCTTACAACGATTGCACCTCCAAGGAAAGTGACTTCATTCCTGCAGCAGCCCCGTGAACTCAGTCGACTTCCCCTACGAGCTGAGATCATTGTACGGTAGTGACATTATTCTCGGAGACTCGCCGAAACCGATTTCCATTTGCCTTTAACTCACTGCACCTCCAAGAGAAGTGACTTCATTCCTGCAGCAACCCCGAAAACTCTGTCCACTTCATCTACGAGCCGAGATCATTGTACGGTAACGATTTTGTTCGCGGAGTCGCCCCGAGAGCGATTTCAAAGTTCCTTACAAGCATCGCTAATCCAAGGGAGTGACTTCATTCCTGCAGTAGCACCGAGAACTATGTCCACTTCATCTACGAGTCGAGATCATTGTATGAGTGTTACATTGTTTTCGTAGCGCACATGGACCGATTTCCAGTTGCCTTGCAGCCATTGCACCTACAAGGGAAGTGACTTCACTCCTGCAGCAGCCCCGAGAACTCTGTCTATTTCATCTACGAGCCGAGATCATTGTAGGGTAGTGACTTTTATTTGCGGAGCCGCCGCGAGAGCGATATCAAAGTTCCATACAAGCATCGCCATTATAAGTTAGTGACTTCATTCATACAGTAGCCCCGAGAACCATGTTCACTTCCAATACGAGACAAAATCGTAGTAGCTTAGTGACTTTGCTCACGGAGTCGCGCCGAGACCGATTTCCATTTGCCTTACAACCTTTGCACCTCCAAGGGAATTGACTTCATTCCTGCAGCGGATATGAGAACTAAGTAGTTTTCTCCTTCGAGCCGAGTTCGCTCTAGGGTAGTGACTTTATTCTCGGAGCCTCCCCGGGAGCGATTTCCAAGCTCCTTTCATGCATCGTTACTCCAAGGGAGTGACTACTGTCCAGCAGCAGCTCCGAGAACTTTGTCCACTTCATCTACGAGCCGAGATAATTGTAGGAGAGTTACTTTGTTCTCGGAGCCACCCCGATACAGAGTTCCATTTGCCATACAGTCATTGCACTTCCAGGGAAGGTAATTTCATTGCTGCAGCAGTCATGCGAACCATGTCTATTACCCGACGAGTTGAAATCGTTGTAGGGTAGCGATTTTGTTCTCGGAGCCGCGCTGAGACCAATTTCCATTTGTCTTACAGCTATTGCACGTCCAGGAAAAGTGATTTTATTCGTGATGCAGCCACGAGAACCATGTATATTTTCCCTACTAGCCGAGATCGTTGTAGGGTATTTACTTTGTTCTCGGAGTCGCGCCAAGACCAATTTCCATTTGCCTTACAGTCATTGCACCTCCAAAGAAAGTGACTTCATTCATGCAGCAGCCCCCAGAACCATGTCCACTTCCCCTACGAGCGGAAATTGTTTAAGGGAAGTGACTTTGCTCACGGATCCGCGGCGAGACCGATTTGTATTTGCCTTATAACCATTGCACCTCCAAAGGAAGTGATTTCATCCCTGCAGAAGCCCTGAGAACTCAGTCGACTCAACGAGCTGAGATCGTTGTAGGGTAGTGACTTTGTTCTCGAAGCCGCCCCGAGACCGGTTTTCATCTGCCATTCAGCTATTGCACCTCCAAGGAGAGGGACTTCATTCTTGCAGCAGCCTCGAGAACCTTGTTCTCTTACCCTACGAACTGAGATCGTTGTAGGTGAGTTACTTTGTTCTCAGAGAAGCGCCGAGACCGATTTCCATTCGCCTTAAAGCTATTGCACCTCCAGGGGAAGTGACTTCATCCCTGCAGCAGCCCCGAAAACTCTGTCCACTTCATCTACGAGTCGAGATTAATGTAGAGTAGTGACTTTGTTCTCGGAGCGGCCCCGAAAGCGATTTCAAAGTTCCTTACAAACATCAACATTCCAAGGGAATGACTTCATTCATGCAGCAGCCCCGAGAACCATGTCCACTTCCCCTACAAGCTGAGATCGTTGTAGGGTAGTAATTTTGTTTACGGAGTCGCCTCAAGACTGATTTCTGTTTGCCTTACAGCAATTGCACCTCCAGAGGAAGTGGCTTCATTCCTGCAGCAGCCCTGAGAACCATGTCCACTTCCCCTACGAGCTGAGATCGTTGTCGGGTAGTGATTTTAATCTCGCAGTTGCGCCGTGACCGAATTCCATTTACCTTACAGTCATTGCACCTCCAAGGGAAGTGACTTCATTCCTGCAGCAGCTACGAGAACCTTGTCCACGTACCTTACGAGCCGAGATCGTTTTAGGGGATTGACTTTGTTCCCAGAGCCGCCCTGAGAGCGATTTCAAAGTTTATTTCAACCATCGCTACTCCATGAGAGTGATTACATTCCTGCAGCAGCTCCACGAGCTCTGTCCTGTTCATCTACGAGTCGAGATCATTGTAGTAGAGTGACATTGCTCTCGGAGCCGCGCCGAGGCCGATTTCCATTTGCCTTATAGATATTGCACCTCCAGGGGAAGTGACTTCATTCCTGCTGCAGCCCCATGAATCTTGCCCACTTCCCCCACGAGCCGAGTTCATTGTTGGGTAATGACTGTTCGCAAAGCCCCGCCGTGACCGATTTCCATTTGCCTTACAGTTATTGCACCTCCAAGGGAAGTTACTTCATTCTTGCAGCAGCCCCGAGACCCATGTCCACTTCCCCTATGAGCTGAGATTGTTGTAGGATACTGACCTCGTGCTTGGAGCCCCCCGAGAGCGATTTGAAAGTTCCTTACAAGCATCGCCACTTCAAGGGAGTGACTTCATCCCTTCAGCAGCCCCGAGAATCATGTTTACTCCCCCTACGAGGCGAAATCGTTGTAGGGTAGAGACTTTGCTCTCGGAGCCGCGCCGAGATCGATTTCCATTTGCATTTCAATACCTTACAACCATGCTTCACAACCATAGAGGGAGTGACTTCATTCCTGCAGCAGCTCCGGAAACTCTGTCCATTTTCACCTACGAGCCGAGATCATTATAAGAGTGCTACTTTGTTCTCGGAGCCGCACCGTGACCGATTTCCATTTGTCTTACAGTCATTGCATCTCCTAAAAAAGTGACTTCATTCCTGCAGCTGCCCGAGAACTCTGTCAACTTCATCAACGAGCCGACACCATTGTAGGGTAGTGACTTTGTTGTCGGAGCCGCCATGGGAGCAATTTTAAAGTTCCTTACAAGCATCACCACTCCAAGGAAGTGTCTTCATTCATGCAGCAGCCTTTACAACCTTGTCCACTTCCCCTACGAGCTGAGATTGTTTTAGGGTAGTGATTTTTTTCTCGGTGCTACCCCCGGAGCGATTTCAAAGTTCCTTGAAAGTATCGCTACTCCATGGGAATGACTTCATTCCCGCAGCGGCTCCGAAAACTCTGTCCTGTTCATTTACGAGCCGATATAGTAAAAGATTTACTTTGTTCTCTGAGCCGCCTCGAGACCGATTTTTCCATTTGCCTTACAGTCATTGCACCTATAGGGGAAGTGACTTCATTCCTGCAGCATTCTCAAGAACCTTGTCCACTTACATTACGAGCTGAGATTGTTGTAGGGCAGTGACTTTGTTCTCGGAGCCGCACCGAGACCGATTCCCATTTGCCGTACAACCATCACACCTCCAAGAGAAGTGACTTCATTCCTGCAGCAGCCCCGAAATTTCAGTCGACTTCCCCCACAAGCCGAGATTGTTGTAGGGTAGTGATTTCACTCTCGGAGCCGCCCCGAAAAGGATTTCCAAGTTCCTTGCAAGCATCGCCACTCCAAGGGAGTGACTTCACTCCTGCAACAGCTTCGAGAACCCTGTCTACTGACCCGACGAGCTGAGGTCGTTGTAGGGTAATGACTTTGTCCCCGGATCCGCTACGAGACCGATTTCTATTTGCCTTACAGCCATTGCACCTGAGAGGGAAGTGACTTTATGCCTGCAGCAGCCTCGAGAACTCTGTACACTTCATCTACGAGCCGAGATCATTGAAGAGTAGTTATTTTGTTCTCGGAGCCGCCCCGAAAGTGATTTCAAGGTCCTTACAAGCGTCGTCACTCCAAGGGAGTGACTTTATTCTTGCAGCCGCTCCGAGAACTCTGTCCACTTCATCTATCAGCCAATATCATTGAAGTAGAGATACTTTGCTCGCGGAGTCACCCCGAAACTGATTTCCTTTCGCCTTACAACCATTACACCTCCAAGGGAAATGACTTCATCCCTGCAGCAGCCTCGAGAACTCTGGCCACTTCATCTACTAGTGGAGAACTTTGTATGGTAGTGACTTTGTTCCCGGAGCTGGCTCGAGAGCTCCCTACGAGCCGATATCGTTGTAGGGTAGTGTATCTGTTCTCGCAGCCGTGCTATGACCGATTTCCATACAGTCATTGCACCTACAGGGGAAGTGACTTTATTCCTGCAGCAGATCCGAGAACCATGTCCACTTCCCCTACCAGCTGTGATCGTTGTAGTGTAGTGAATTTGTTCAAGGAGCCGCCCCGAGAGCGATTTCAAAGTTCCTTAGACGCATCGCTATTCCAAAGGTGTAACTTTATTTCTGCAGCAGCTCGGACAACTCTGTCCTCTTCATCTACGGGCCGAGATCATTGTAGGAGCCTGCCGTGACCGATTTCCATTTGCCTTACAGCCATCGCACCTCCAAGGGAAATGACTTCGTTCCTTGAGCAGCCCTTAGAACTCAGTCGACTTCCCTTACAAGCCGAGATCATTGTAGTGGAGTGACATTGCTGTCGGAGCTGCGCCGAGACCGATTTCAAAGTTCCTTACAAGCATCGCTACTCCATGGGAGTGACTTCATTCCTGCAACAGCCCCGAGAAGCATTTCCACTTCCCCGACGAGCCGAGATCGTTGTAGGGTAATGACTCTGCTCGCAAAGCCGCGCCGAGACCGATTTCCTTTTGCCTTACATTTATCGCACCTCCAGGAAACGTGATTTTATTTTCTGTATCAGCCCCAAGAACCTTGTCCACTTACCGAACGAGCTGAAATCGTTGTTTGGTAGGGACTTTGTTCTCGGGGCTGCCCCGAGACCAATTTCCAGTTGCCTTACAGATATTGCACCGCCAGAGGAAGTGACTTCATTCCTGCAGCAGTCACGAGAACAATGTCCACTTCATCTACGAGCCGAGATCAATGTAGAGTAGTGACTTTGATCAAGGAGCCGCCCTTAGAGCGATTTCAAAGTTCCTTACAAGCATCGATACTCCATGGATGTGGCTTCATTCCTGCAGTAGCCCCGAGAACCATGTCTACATCCCTTACGACCTGGGATCATTATAGGGTAGTGACATTGTTCTCGGAGCGGCGCCGAGACCGATTCCATTTGCCTTACAGATATTGCTCCTCCAGTTGAGTGACTTCATTCCTACAGATGCCCCGAGAACCTTGCCCACTTTCCCTACGAGCTGAGATCGTTGTAGGGTACTGACTTGCTGCTCAGAGCCACCTCGAGACCAATTTCAAAGTTCCTTACAAGCATCGCCATTCCAAGGAAGTGACTTCTTTCCTGCAGCAGCTCGAGAACCATGTTCACTTCCCCTACAAGCGTAAATCGTTGTAGGGTAGTGACTTTGCTCTCGAAGCCGCGCCGAGACCGATTTATATTTGCCTTACAGAGATTGCACCTCCATGGGAAGTGACTTCGTCCTGGAGCAGCCCCTAAAACTCAGTCGACTTCCCTTACAAGCCAAAATCGTTGTAGTGGAGTGACATTGCTTACAGAGCCGCGCCGAGACCATTTTCCTTCGCCATTGCACCTCTAGAGAAGTGACTTCATTCCTGCAGCAGTCACGAGAACAATGTCCCCGAGCCGAAATCAATGTAGAGTTGTGACTTTATTCTAGGAGCCGTCCTTAGAACGAGTTCAAAGTTCCTTACAAGCATCGCTACTCCATGGGAGTGACTTTATTCCTTCAGTAGCCCCGAGAACAATGTCCACGTCCTTTACGAGCTGAGATCGTTGTAGGGTAGTGATTTTGTTCTCCCCCGACCAATTTCAAAGTTCCTTACAAGCATCACTGCTCCACGGGAGGGATTTTATTCCTGCAGCAGCTCCAAGAACTCTGTCCTGTCCATCTACAAGTCGAGATCATTGTAGAAGAGTTACTTTGTTCCCGGAGTCACCCGAGACCGATTTCCATTTGCCTTAAAGTCATTGAACCTCCAGGGGAAGTGACTTCATTCCTGCAGCAGTCACGAGAACAATGGTCCCTTTTCCTACGAGCTGAGTTCATTGTATGGAAGTGACTTCATTCATTGAGCCGCCCAGAGAGCGATTTCCAAATTTCTTACATGCTATCGCCACACCAATGGAGTGATTTTGTTCCTTGAGCAGCCTCGAGAACCTTGCCCACTTACCCTACCAGCTGAGATCGTTGTAGGATAGTGACTTTGCTCTCGGAGCTGCGCCGAGACCGATTTCCAGTTGCCTTACAGATATTGCATCTCCAGAGGAAATGACTTCATTCCTGCAGCAGCCTCAAGAACCTTGCCCACTTCACCCACGAGCCGAGTTCATTGTAGGGTAGTGATTTTGTTCGCGAAGCCCCGCCGTGACCGATTTCCATTTGCCTTACAGTTATTGCACCTCCAAAGGAAGTGACTTCATTCCTGCAGCAGCCCCGAGAACCATGTCCACTCCCCCTATGAGCCGAAATCGTAATAGGGTAGTGACTTTGCTCGAGGAGCCGCGCCAAGACCGATTTCCATTCGCTTTATAACCATTACAATCCTTACAACCATACCTTACAACCATCAAGGAAGTGACTTCATTCCTGCAGCAGCTCCGAAAACTCTGTCCTTTTTCTCCCTACGAGCCGAGATCATTATAGGAGTGCTACTTTATTCTCGGAGCCGTTTCGACAGCCGATTTCCATTTGTCTTTCAGTCATTGCACCACTAAGAAAAGTGACTCCATTCCTGCAGCTGCCCCGTGAACTCTGTCCACTTCATCTACTAGCCGACACCATTGTAGGGTTGTAATTTTGTTGTCGGAGCCACCCACGGAGCAATTTTAAAATTCCTCACAAGCATCACCACTCAAAGGGAGTGACATCATTCGTGCAGCAGCCTTGAGAGCCATGTCCACTTCCCTTACGAGCTGAAACCGTTTTAGGGTAGTGATTTTTTTCTCGGTGCCACCCCCAGAGCGATTTCAAAGTTCCTTAGAAGCATTGCTACTCCATGGGAATGACTTCATTCCTGCAGCAGCTCCGAAAACTCTGTCCTGTTCATTTACGAGCCGATATAGTAGGAGAGTTACTTTGTTCTCGGAGTCACCCCGAGACCGATTTCCATTTGCCTTACAATCATTGCACCTCCAGGGGAAGTGACTTCATTCCTGCAGCAGCCTCGAGAACCTTGTCCACTTACCATACGAGCTGAGATCATTGTAGGATAGTAACTTTGTTCTCGGAGCCGCACCGAGACCGATTCCTTATGCCTTACAACCATTACCCCTCCAAGGGAAGTGACTTCATTCCTGCATCAGCCCCGAGAACTCAGTCGACTTCCTCCGCAGCTGAGATAGTTGTAGGGTAGTGACTTCATTCATGGAGCCGCCCCCAAAAGCGATTTCCAAGCTCATTACAAGCATCGCGACTCCAACGGGGTGACTTTATTCCTGCAACAGCTCCGTGAACCCTGTAAACTTCCCCAACGAGCTGAGGTCGTTGTAGGGTAAAGTCTTTGTTCTCGGATCAGCTTCGAGACCAATTTCCATTCGCCTTACAGCCATTGCACCTCACAGGGAAGTGGCTTTATTCCTGCAGCAGCCCCGAGAACTCTGTCCTGTTCATCTACGAGTCGAGATCATTGTAGGGTAGTCACTTTGCTCTCGGAGCCGCGCCGTGACTGATTTCCATTTGCCTTACAGCTATTGCACCTCCATGGGAAGTGACTTCATTCCTGCAGCAGCCCCGAGAACCATGTCCACTCCCCCTACGAGCCGAAATCGATGGAGGGTAGTGACTTTGCTCTCGGAGCCGCGCCGAGACCGATTTCCATTTGCCTTACAATCATTATTGCCTTCAAACCATGCCTTACAACTATCAAGGGAATGACTTCATACCTGCATCAGCTCCGAAAACTTTGTCCATTTTTCACCTACGAGGCGAGATCATTATAGAAGTGCTACTTTGTTCTCGGAGCCGCACCGTGACCGATTTCCAGTTGTCTTATAGACATTGCACCTCCAATAAAAGTGATTCATTCCTGCAGCTGCCCCGAGAACTCTGTCTACTTCATCTACGAGTCAACACCATTGTAGGGTAGTGTTTTGTTGTCGGAGCCGCCCTGGGAGCAAATTTAAAGTTCCTTACAAGCATCACCACTCCAAGTGAGTGACTTCATTCATGCAGCAGTCTCAAAAACCTTGTCCGCTTACCCTACGAGCTGAGATCGATGTAGGGTAGTGACTTTGTTCTCAGAGCCGCACCAAGACCAATTCCCATTTGCCTTACAACCATTACACACCTCCAAGGGAAGTGACTTCATTCCTGCAGCAGCCCCTAGAACTCTGTCGACTTCCCCCACAAGCTGAGATCGTTGCAGGGTAGTGACTTCATCACCGGAGCCGCCCCGAAAATGATTTCCAAGTTCCTTACAAGCATTGCTACTCCAAGGGAGTGACATCACTTCTGCAACAGCTCCGAGAGCCCTGTCTACTTCCCCTACGAGCCGAGGTCGTTGTAGGGTAATGACTTCGTTCCCGGATCCGTTCCGAGACCGATTTTCATTTGCCTTACAACCTTTGCACCTCCAAGGGAAGTGACTTCATTCCTGCAGCAGATCCGAGAACCATGTCCACTTCCCCTACCAGCATAGATCGTTGTAGTGTAGTGAATTTGTTCAAAGAGCCGCCCCGGGAGCGATTTCAAAGTTCCTAAGAAGCATCGCTATTCCAAGGGATTAATTTTACTCCTGCAGCAATTCATAGAACTCTGTCCACTTCATCTACGAGCCGAGATCATTGTAGGAGTGTTACTTTGTTCTCGGAGCCGCACCGTGACTATTTCTATTTGCCTCACAGTCATTGCACCTCCAAGGAGAGTGACTTCATTCCTGCAGCAGCCTCGAGAACTCTGTACACTTCATCTACGAGCCGAGATCATTGCAGGGTAGTTATTTTGTTCTCGGAGCCGCCCCGAGAGCGATTTAAAAGTTCCTTGCAAGCATCGTCATTCCAAGGGAGTGACTTCATTCCTGCAGCAGCTCCGAGAGCTCTGTCCACTTCATCTATGAGCCAATATCATTGAAGGAGAGTTACTTTGCATCTCGGAGTCACCCAGAGACCGATTTCCATTTGCCTTACAACCTTTGCACCTCCAAGAGAAGTGACTTCATTCCTGCAGCAGCCCCGGGAACTCAGTCGACTTCTCCTACGAGCCGGAATCGTTGTTGGGTAGTGTCCTTGTTCCTGGAGCCGCGCAATGAAAAATTTCCATTTGCCTTACAGTCATTGCACTTCCAGGGGAAGTGACTTCATTCCTGCAGCAGATTCGAAAACCATGTGCACTTCCCCTACCAGCATAGATCGTTGTAGTGAATAGAATTTGTTCAAGGAGCCGCCCCGAGAGCGATTTCAAAGTTCCTAAGAAGCATCGCTATTCCAAGGGAGTAATTTTACTCCTGCAGCAGCTCATAGAACTCTGTCCACTTCATCTACGAGCCGAGATCACTGAAGGAGTGTTACTTTGTTCTCGGAGTTGCACCGTGACTATTTCCATTTGCCTCACAGTCATTGCACCTCCAAGGAGAGTGACTTCATTCCTGCAGCAGCCCCGAGAACTCTTTCCATATCATCTTCGAGCCAAGATCATTGTTGGGCAGTGATCTTGTTCTCGGAGCCGCCCTAAGAGCGATTTCCATTTGCCTTACTGCCATTGCACCTCCAAAGGAAGTGACTTCATTCCTGCAACAGCCCCGAGAACTCTGGCCACTTCATCTACTAGTCGAGAACTTTGTATGGTAGTGACTTTGTTCCCAAGGCTGGCTCGCGAGCAATTTCAAAGTTCCTTACAAGCATCGCTACTCCGTGGAAATGACTTCATTCCTGCAGCAGCTCCATGAACTTTGTCCGGTTCATCTATGAGTCAAGATCATTGGTGGAGAGTTACTTTGTTCACGGAGTCGCCCCAAGACTGATTTCCATTAGGCTTACAGTCATTGAACCTCCATGGGAAGTGACTTTATTCTTGCAGCAGATCCGAGAATCTTGTTCACTTCCCGTACGAGCTGAGATCGTTGTAGGGCATTGACTTTGTTCTCGGAGCCGCCTGAGAGCTATTTCAAAGTTCCTTACAAGCATCGAAATTCGAAGGGAGGGACTTTCCTCCTGCTGCAGCTCCGAGAACTCTGTCCACTTCACCTACGAGTCGATTCCATTGTAGAAGAGTTTCTTCGATCTCGGAGTCACCCCGAGACTGATTTCCATTTGCCTCACAGTCATTGAACCTCCAGGGAAAATGACATCATTCCTTCAGCAGCCCCGAGAATCTTGTCCACTCACCCTACGAGCTGAGATTGTTGTAGGGCAGTGAATTTGTTCGCGGAGCCGAACCGAGACCGATTACCAATTACCTTACAACCATTGCACCTCCAAGGGCAGTGACTTCATTCCTGCAGCAGCCCGAGAACTCAGTCGACTTGCCCTACGAGATGAGATCATTGTATGGTAGTGACTTTGTTTCCGGAGCCACGCCATGACCGATTTACATTTCCCTTACAGTAATCGCACCTCCAAGGAAACTGACTTCGTTTCTTGAGAAGCCCAGAGAACTCAGTCGACTTACCCTACGAGGCGAGATTGTTGTAGTGGAGTGACATTGCTCTCGGAGCCACACCGAGATTGATTTCCATTTGCCTTACAGATATTGCACCTCTTGGGGAAGTGACTTAATTCCTGCAGCAGCCTCGCGAACCTTGCCACTAACATACGAGCTTAGATCGTTGTATGGTAGTGACTTTGTTCTCGGGCCGGCGCCGAGACCGACATCCATTTGCCTTACAGCCATCGCACCTCCAAAGGAAAAGACTTTGTATCTTGAGCAGCATCGAGAACTCAGTCGACTTCCTCTACGAGCCAAAATCGTTGTAGTGGAGCGACATTGCATACGGGGCCGCGCCGCGACCTCTTTCCATTTTTCTTCCAGAAATTGCGCCTCCAAGGGAAATGACTTCATTCCTACAGCAGCAACGAGAACCATGTCCACTTTCCATACAAGCTGAGATCGTTGTAGGGTAGTGACTATGCTCTCGGAGCCGCGCCGAGACCGATTTCCATTTGCCTTACAACCATTGCACCTTCAAGTGATTGACTTCATTCCTGCAGCAGCTACGAAAAGTCTGTCCACTTCATCTATGAGTCGAGATCATTATAGGAAGGCTACTTTGTTCTCGGAGCCGCGCCGTGACCGATTTCCATTTGCCTTACAGTCATTGCACCTCCAAGGGAAGTGACTTCAATCCTGCAGCTGCTTCGAGAACTCTGTCCACCTCATCTACGAGCCAAAATCATTGTAAAGTAGTGACTGTGTTCTCGGAACAGCCCTGAGAGAAATTTCAAAGTTCCTTAGAAGCGTCGCCTCTCAAAGGGAGTGATTTCATTCCTGCAGCAGCCCCGAGAGCCATTTCTACCTTCCCTACTAGCCGGGATCGTGGTAGGGTAGTGACTTTGCTCTAAGAGCCGTGCCGGGACCGATTTCTTTTTGCCTTACATTTGATGCACCTCCAGGGGAATTGACTTCATTCCTGCAGCAGCATGAGAACCTTGTCCACTTACCCTACGAGCTGAGATCGTTGTAGGGTAAAGACTTTGTTCTCGGAGCCGCACCGAGACTGATTTCCTTTTGCCTTACAATCATTGCACCTCTAAGGGAAGTGACTTCATTCCTGCAGCAGACACGAGAACTCAGTCGACTTCCCCTACAAGCCGAGATCGTTGTAGGGTAGTGACTTTATTCTCGGAGCCGCCCCGAGAGCGATTTCCAAATTCTTTACAAACATCGTCACTCCGAGAGATTGACCACTCCTGCAGCAGCTCCAAGAACCCTGTCAGCTGGCTCTACGAGCTGAGGTCGTTGCTGGGTGGTGACTTTGTTCTCGGAGCCGCTCCGAGACTGATTTCCATTTGCCTTACAGCTATTGCACCTCAGAGGGTGGTGACTTTATTCCTGCAGCAACCCCGAAAATTCTGTCCCTTTATAATTATAGGGTAGTGAATTTGTTTGCAAAGCCGCCCCGTGAGCGATTTCAAAGTTTCTTACAAGCATCGCCACTCCAAGGGAATGACTTCATTCATGCAGCAGCTCCGAGAGTTCTGTTCACTTCATCTACGAGCCGAGATCATTGTAAGAGTGTTACTTTGTTCTCGGGGCCGTGACGAGATCGATTTCCAATTGCCTTCCAGCTATGGCACCTCCAAGGGAAGTGACTTCATTCCTACAGCAGCCCCGAGAATTCTGTCCACTTCATCTACAAGCGGAGATCATTGTAGAGTAGTGACTTCGTTCTCGGAGCCGCCCCGAGAGAGATTTCAAAGTTCCTTACAAGCATCGCCACTCCAAGGGAATGACTTCATTCTTGCAGCAGCATCGAGAACCATGTCCACTTCCTTTACAAGCTTAGATCGTTGTAGGGTAGTGACTTTGTTCCCGGAGTTGCCCCGAGACTGATTTCCATTTGCCTTACAGCTATTGCACCTCCAAGGGAAGTGACTTCATTCCTGCAGCAGCCCCGAAAACTCAGCCAACTACCCCTACGAGTTGAGATCATTGTAGGGTAGTGACATTGTTCTCGGAGAGGCACCGCGACCGACATCCATTTGCCTTGCAGCCATCGCACCTCCAAGGAAGGTGACTTCGTTTCTTGAGCAGCCCCGGCACTTAGTCGACTTCCCCTACGAGCTGAGATTGTTGTAGTGGAGTGAAATTGCTCTTGGAGCCGCGCCGAGACCGATTTCCTTTTACCTTACAAATATTGAACCTCCAGGGGAAGTGACTTTATTCCTGCAGAAGCCCCGCGAACCTTGCCACTTACCCTACGAGCTGAGATCGTTGTATGGTAGTGACTTTGTTCTTGGAGCTGCGCCGAGACATATTTCCATTTGTCTAACAGCTATTGCACGTCCAAGGGAAGTGGCTTCATTCCTGCAGCAGGCCCGAGAACTCAGTCAACTTCCCCTACGAGCTGAGAACATTGTAGGGTAGTGACCTTGTTCTCGGACCGGCGCCGAGACCGACATCCATTTGCCTTTCAGCTATTGCACCTCCGAGGGAAGTTACTTCGTTCCTTGAGCAGCCCCGAGAACTCAGTCGACTTCCCCTACGAACCAAGATCGTTGTAGTGGAGTGACATTACTCTCGGAAACCGACATCCATTTGCCTTACAACCATTGCAACTCCAAATGAAGTGACTTTATTCCTTCAGCAGCTCCCAAAACTCTGTCCACTTCATCTACGAGCTTAGAACATTGAAGGGTAGTTACTTTGTTCTCGTAGCCACCCCGAGAGCGATAACAAAGTTCCTTACAAGCATCGCCACTCCAAGTGAGTGACTTCATTCCTGCTGTACCTCTGAGAACTCTGTCCACTTCATCCACGAGCCAATATCTTTGTAGGAGAGTGACTTTGTTCACGGAGCCGCGCCAAGACTGATTTCCATTTGCCTTACAACGATTGTTCCTCCAAGGGAGTAACTTCATTCCTGCAGCAGCGCCGAGAACTCAGTCGACTTCCCCTACGAGCAAGATCATTGTACGGCAGTGACATTAGTCTCGGTGACGCGCCGAGACCGATTTACATTTGCCTTACAACCAATGCACCTCCAAGGAAAGTGACTTCATTCCTGCAGCAGCCCCAAAAACTTTGTTCACTTTATCTACGAGCCGATATCATTGCAAGGTAGGGACTTTGTCCTCGGAGCCGCCCCGAGACCGATTTCAAAATTCCTTACAACCATCGCTACTCCAAGGGAGTGACTTCATTCCTGCAGCAGCTCCGAGAACTATGTCCACTTCATCTAAGAGCGGAGATCCTTGTAGAAGTGTTACATTGTTCTCGGGCTTGCGCCGAGACCGATTTCCATTTGCCTTACAGCTATTGCACCTCCAAGGGAAGGGACTTCATTCATGCAGCAGCCCCGAAAACTCTGTCCACTTCATCAACGAGTGGAGATCATTGTAGGATAGTGACTTTGTTCTCGGAGCCGCCCCGTGAGTAATTTCCAAGTTCCTTACAAGCATCACCACTCCAAGTGAGTAACTTCACTCCTGCAACAGCTCCGAGAACCATTTTCCCTTTCCCTACGAGCTGAGATCGTTGTAGGGTAGTGACTTTAATCTTAGGGACGCGCCGTGACCGATTTCTATTTGCCTTACAGCCATTGCAATTCCTAGGGAAGTGACTTCATTGTTGCAGAAGCCCCGAGAACCATGTCCACTTCCCCTAAGAGCTAAGATCGTTGTAGGGTACTGACCTAGTGCTTGAAGCCACCCTGCAAGTGATTTTAAAGTTCCCCACAAGAATCGCCACTTCAAGGGAGTGACTTCATTCCTGCAGCAGCTCCGAGGACCATGTACACTTCCCTTACGAGCCGAAATCATTATAGGGTAGTGACTTTGCTCTCGGTGCCGCGCCGAGACCGATTTTCTTTGCCTTACAACTATAACACCTTCAGGGGAGTGACTTCATTCCTGCAGCAGCTCCGGAAATTCTGTCCACTTCATCGACCAGCCGAGATCGTTATAGGAGTGCTAATTGGTTCTCGGAGCCGCGCCGTGACCGACTTCCATTTGCCTTCCAGTCATTGCATCTCCAAGGGAAGTGACTTCATTCCTGCTGCTGCCCGAGAACTCTGTCCACTTCATCTACAAGCCGAGATCTTTGTATGGTAATGACTTTGTTCGTGGAGCCGCCACTAGATCGATTTCAAAGTTCCTTACAAGCATCGCTACTTCATGGGAATGACTTTATTCCTGCAGCAGCTCCGAAAACATCCTCCTGTTCATTTACAAGCCGAGATCATTTTAGGAGTGTTACTTTGTTCTCGGAGTCGCCCTGACACCGACTGCCATTTGCTTTACTGTCATCGCACCTCCAGGGGAAGTGACTTCATTCCTGCAGCAGCACGAGAACAATACCACTTCCCCTTCAAGTCGAGTTTATTGTGGAGGAGTGAATTCGTTCCTTGAGACGCTCAGTGAGCGATTTCTAAGTTCCTCATACGCTATCGCCACAACAAGGGAGTGACTTAATTCCTGCAGTGGCCCCGAAAACCTTGTCCACTTCCCCTTCTAGCCGAGATCGTTTTAGGGTATTGACTTTGCTATCTTAGCCGCGTCAGAAGCCTTTTCCTTTTGCCTTACATTTATTGCACCTACAGGGGAGTGACTTCATCCCTGAAGCGCCCCAAGAATCTAATCTACTTACCCTACGAGCTGAGATCGGTTTAGGGTATTGACTTTGCTCTCGGAGCCGCACCGAGACCGAATTCCATTTGCCTTAAACCATTGCACCTCCGAGGGAAGTGACTTCATTCCTACAGCAGCACCGAAAACTCTGTCGACTTCCCCTACAGGCCGAAATCGTTGTAGGGTAGTGACTTTATTCTCGTAGCCAACCCCGAGAGCGATTTCCGAATTCATTACAAGCATCGTCACGCCAAAGGAGTGATTTCACTCCTGCAACAGCTCCGAGAACCCTGCCCACTTCCCCTACGAGCTGAGATAGTTGTAGAGTAGTGACTTTGTTCTCGGAGCCGCGCCCAGACCGATTTCCATTTGCCTTACAACTATTGCACCTCCACAACGAGTAGTTATTTTGTTCTAGGAGCCGCCCTGAGAGCAATTTTAAAGTTTCTCACAAGCATCGCTACTCCAAAGGAGTGACTTTATTCCTGCAGAAGCACCAAGAACAATGTTCACTTCCCCTACGAGCTGAGATCGTTGTAGGGTAGTGACATTGTTCTGGGAGCCGCGCCGGGAGTGATTTCAAAGTTCCTTACAAGCATCACCACTCCAATGAAATGACCTCATTCATGCAGCAGCCCCGAGAACCCTGTCCATTTCCCCTACGATCTGAGATCGTTGTAGTTTAGTGACTTTATCATCGGAGCCGCCCTGCAACCGATTTCCATTTGCCTTACAACCATTGCACCTCCAAGGGAAGTGACTTCCCTCCTGCAGCAGATCCGAGAACCATATCCACTTCCCCTACTAGCCGAGATCGTTGTAGGGTAGTGACTTTGCTCTCGGAGCTGCGCCGGAGCCAATTTCTTTTTGCCTTACATTCATTGCACCTCCAGGAAAAGTGACTTCATTCCTGCAGCAGCCCAAAGAACCTTGTCCACTCAACCTACGAGCTCAGATCGTTGTAGGGTAGTGACTTTGGTCGCAGAGCCGCATCGGGACCGATTTTCATTTGCCTTACAACTATTACACCTCCAAGGGAAGTGACTTCATTCCTGCAGCAGCCCCGAGAACTCAAACGACTTCCCCTTCAAGCCGAAATCGTTGTAGGGTAGTGACTTCATTCTCAAAGCCACCCCGAGAGCGATTTCCAAGTTCTTTACAAGCATCGCCACTCCAAGGCAGTGACTTCATTCCTGCAGCAGCCCCGAGAACTCAGTCGACTTCTCCTACAAGCCGAAATCATTGAAGGGTAGTTACTTTGTTCTCGGAGTCGCCCGAGAGCGATTTCAAAGTTCCTTACAAGCATCGCCACTCCAAGGAAGTGACTTCATCTCTGCAGCAGCCCCGGGAACTCATTCAACTTTCCCTACGAGCCGACATTGTTGTAGGATAGTGACTTTGTTCTCGGAGCCGCGTCATGACCGATTTCCTTTACCTCACAATCATTGCACCTCCAGGGGAAGTGACTTCATTCCTGCAGCAGATCCGAGAACCATGTCCACTTATCCTAGGAGCTGAGATCGTTGTAGGGGAATGACTTTGTTCCAAGAGCCACGCTGAGCTAATTTCCGTTCGCCTTACAGCCGCTGCACCTCCAGGGGAAGTGACTTCATCCGTGCAGCAGCCCCAAGAAATCTGTCCACTTCATCTACGAGCCGAGATCATTGTAGGGTAGTGATTTGTTCGCGGAGTCACCCCGATAGCGATTTCAAAGTTCCTTACAAGCTTCGCTTCTCCAAAGGATTGACTTCATGCTTTCAGTAGCCCCGCGAACCATGTCCACTTCTCCTACGAGCTGAGATCGATGTAGGATAGTGGCTTTGTTCTCGGAGCAGAGCCGAGACCGATTTCCATTTGCCTTATAACCATTGCACCTCCAAGAGAAGTTACTTCATTCCTGCAGCAGCTTCGAGAACTCTGTCCACTTCATCAGCGAGCAGAGATCATTCTAGGGTAGTGACTTTGTTCTCGGAGCCGCCCAGAGAGCGATTTCAAAGTTCTTTACAAGCACCGCAACTCCAAGGCAGTGACTTCATTCCTATTAGCCTCGAGAACCATGTCCACTTCCCCTACGAGCGGAGATCGTTGTAGGGCAGTGATTTTGTTCACGTAGCCGCCCGAGCCGATTTCAATCGGCCTTACTGCCTTTGCACCTCCAAGAGAAGTGACTTCATTCCTGCAGAAGCCTCGAGAACTCTGCTAACTTTCTCTACGAGCCGATATCATTGTATGGTAGTGACTTTGTTCCTGGAGCCGCCCCAAGAGCGATTTCAAAGTTCCTCACAAGCATCTCTACTCCATGGGAATGACTTCATTCCTGCAGCAGCTCCCAAAACTCTGTTCTGTTCATTTACGAGCCGAGATCATTGCAAAAGGTTACTTTGTTCATGGAGTCACCCTGAGACCAATTTCCATTTGCCTTACAGTCATTGCACCTCCGGAGGAAGTGATTTCATTCCTGCAGCAGTCACAAGAACAATCCCCATTTCCCCTACAACCCGAATTCATTGTAGGGTAGTGACTTTGAACTCGGAGCCGCTCCGGGACCGATTTCCTTCTGCCTTACATTTATTGCACCTCCAGGAAAAGTGACTTCATTACTGCATCTGCCCAAGAACCTTGTCCACTTACCCTACGAGCTGAGATCGTTGTAGGGTAGTGAATTTCTTCCCGGTGCCGCACCTAGACCGATTTCCATATGCCTTACATCCAGTACACCTCCAAGGAAGGTGACTTCATTCCTGCAGCATCCCCGAGTTCTCAGTCGACTTCCCCTACAAGCCGAGATCGCTGTAGGGTAGTGACGTTATTCTCGGAGACACCCCGAGAGCGATTTCCTAGTTCTTTACACGCATCACCACTCCAAAGAAGTGACTTCACTCCTGCAACAGCTCCGAGAGCCCTGTCAACCTCCCCTACGAGCACAGGTCATTGTAGGGTGGTGACTTTGCTCTCGAAGCCGCTCCGAGACCGATTATCATTTGCCTTACAGCCATTGCACCTCAGAGGGAAGTGACATTATTCCTACAGCAGCCCCGATAACTCTGTACACTTCATCTACGAGCCGAGATCATTAAAGAGTAATAATTTTATTTTCGCAGCCGCCCCGAAAGCGATTTCAAAGTTCCTTACAAGCATCGCCGCTCCAAGGGAGTGAAATCATTCCTGCTGCAGCTCCGAGAAGTCTGTCCACTTCATCTACGAGCCGATATCATTGTTCTCGGCGCCGCCCGAGACTGATTTTCATTTGCCTTACAGCCATTGCCCATCCAGGGGAAGTGACTTCATTCCTGCAGCAGCCCCGAGAACCTTGTCCATTTATCATACGATCTGAGATCGTTGTAAGGTAGTGACTCTGTTCTCGGATCAGCGTCGAGACCGATTTGCATTTGCCCTAATACCAGTGCGCCTCCAAGTGAAGTGACTTCCTCCCTGCAGTAGCCCCGCGAACTCAGTCGACTTCCCTTACGAGCTGAGATCATTGTAGGGAAGTGACATTGTTCTCGGAGCGGCGCCAAGATCGACATCCATTCGCCTTATAGTCAACGCAAATCCATGGGAAGTGACTTCGTTCCTTGAACAGCCCCGAAAGCCATGTCCACTTTTCCTACGAGCTGATATCGTTGTAGGGGAGTGACTTTGTTCACGGAGCTGCGCCGAGACCAAATTCCATTCGCGTTACAGCCATTGCACATCCAGGGAAGTGACTTCATCCCTGCGGCAGCCCCAAGAACTCTGTCCACTTGATCTACGAGCCGAGATCAATGTAGGGTAGTGATTGCATTCCCGGAGCCGGTCCGCAAGCGGTTCCAAAGTTCCTTACAATCTTTGCAACTCCATGGGACTGATTTAATTCCTGCAGCAGCTCCGAAAACCCTGTCCTGTTCATCTACGAGTCGAGATCATTGTAGGAGAGTTATTTTGCTCTCGGAATCGCATCAAGACCGATTTCCATTTGCCTTACAGACATTGCACCTCCAGGGAAAGTGACTTCGTTCCTGAGCAGCCCCTACAACTCAGTCGACTTCTCCTACATACCGAGATCATTAAAGGAGTGCTACTTTGTTCGTGAAGCCGCGCCGTGACGATTTCCATTTGCCTTACTGTCATTGCACCTCCAAGGGAAGAGACTTCATTCCTGCAGCAGCCCTGAGAACCATGTCCACTTCCCCTACGAGCTGAGATCGTTGTAGGGTACTGACCTACAACGAGCTCATTGTAGCGGAGATCATTGTAGGTTAGTGACATTGTTCTCGGAGCGGCGTCGAGACCGACATCCATTTGCCTTACAGTCATCGCAAATCCAAGGGAAGTGACTTCGTTCCTCCAGCAGCCCCGAAAACCATGTCCACTTCCCCTACGAGCTGAGATCGTTGTTGGGGAGAGACTTTGTTCACGGAGCTGCGCCGAGACCAATTTCCATTCGCCTTACAGCCATTGCACATCCAGGAGAAGTGACTTCATCCTTGCAGCAGCCCCAAGAACTCTGTCCACATGATCTACGAGTCAAAACCAATGTAGGGTAGTGGCTTTGTTCAATCAGCCGCCTTAAGAGCGATTTCAAAATTCCTTTCAAGCATCGCTTTTATAAAGTAGTAACTTCATTCCTGCAGTAGCCTCAAGAACCATGCCCACTTTCCCTACGAGCTGAGATCGTTGTAGGGTAGTGATTTTGTTCCCGGAGCCTACCCGAGAGCAATTTCAAAGTTCCTCACAAGCATCGCCACTCCAAGTTAGTAACTTCACTACTGCAACAGCTACGAGAGCCATTTCCACTTCCCCTACGAGCTGAGATCGTTGTAGGGTAGTGACTTTAATCTCGGAGACGCGTCGTGACCGATTTCCATTCATCTTACAGCCATTGGAAGTTCAAGGGAAGTGACTTAATTCCTGCAGCAGCCCCGAGAACCATGTCCACTTCCCCTACGAGCTGAGATCGTTGTAGGGTAGTGACTTTAATCTCGGAGACGCGTCGTGACCGATTTCCATTCATCTTACAGCCATTGGAAGTTCAAGGGAAGTGACTTAATTCCTGCAGCAGCCCCGAGAACCATGTCCACTTCCCCTACGAGCTGAGATCGTTGTAGGGTAGTGACTTTAATCTCGGAGACGCGTCGTGACCGATTTCCATTCATCTTACAGCCATTGGAAGTTCAAGGGAAGTGACTTAATTCCTGCAGCAGCCCCGATAACCATGTCCACTTCCCCTACGAGCTGAGATCGTTGTAGGGTGCTGACCTAGTGCTCGGAGCCACCTTGAGAGCGATTTCAAAGTTCCTTACGAGCATCGCCACTCCAATGGAGTGTCTTCATTCCTGCAGCAGCCCCGAGAACCATGTCCACTTCATCTACGAGCCGAAATCGTTGTAGGGTAGTGACTTTGCTCTCGGAGCCGCGCCGAGACCAATTTCCTTTTGCCTTACAACTATTGCACCTTCAAGAGAGTGAATTCATGCCTGCAGCAGCTCCGAAAACTCTGTCCACTTCATCTACGAGCCAAGATCATTGTAGGAGTGCTACTTTGTTACCGGAGCCGCGCCGAGACCGATTTTCATTTCCCTTACAACCATTGCACTTCCAATGGAAGCGACTTCATCCTGCAGCAGCTCCGAGAACTAGGTCCACTTTATCTACAAACCGAGATCATTGTAGGGTAGTGACTTTGTTCTCGGAGCCGCCCCGAGAGCGATTTCCAAGTTCCTTACAAGCATCGCCACTCCAAGGGAGTAACTTCACTCCTGCAACAGCTCCGAGAACCATTTCCACTTCCCCTACGAGCTGAGATCGTTGTATGGTAGTAACTTTTTTCTCGGAGACGCGTCGCGACCGATTTCTATTTGCCTTACAGCCATTGCAAGTCCAAGGGAAGTGATTTTATTCCTGCAGCAGTCTCGAGAACTATGTCCTTTTCCCCTACGAACCGAAGTAATGGTAAAAGAGTGACTTTGTTCATGAAGCAGAGTCAAGACCGATTTTCATTTTCATCACAACCATTGCACCTCCAATGGAGTTACTTTATTCCTGCAGCAGCTCCGAGAACTCGGTCTACTTTATCTATGAGCTGATATCATTGTAGGAAAGTTACTTTGTTCATGGAGACTCCCCAAGACCGATTTCCCTTTGCCTTACAGCTATTGCACTTCCAGGGGAAGTGACTTCATTCCTGCAGCAGCCCCGAGAACCTTGTCCACTTCATCTACGAGCCGAGATCATTGTAGGGTAGTGACTTTGTTCCCGAAGCCGCCGCGAGCGATTTCAAAGTTCCTTATGAGCATCGCTACTCCAAGGGAGTGACTTCATTCCTGCAACAGCTCTGATAACTCTGTCCTTTTCATCTACGAGCCGAGATCATTGTAGGAGTGTTACTTTGTTCTCGGAGCAGTGCCGTGGCCGATTTCCACTTGCCTTACAGCCATTACATCTCCAATGGAAGTGACTTCAGCAGCCCCGAGAACTCTGTCCACTTCATCTACGAGCCGAAATCATTGAGAGCGAGTGACTTTGTTCGCGGGGTCGCCTCGAGACAGATTTCCATTTGCTTTACAGTCATTGACCCTCCAGGAAGAGTGACTTCATTCCTGCAGCAGCTACGAGAACAATGTCCACTTCCCCTACAAGCCGAAATGATTGTAGGGGAGTGACTTCGTTCTTTGAGCCACCCAGAGACCTCAGTCGACTTTCTTTACGAGCCGAGTTTATTGTGAGTAGTAACATTGTTCTCGGAGCCCCGCTATGACCGATTTCCATTCGCCTTACAATTATTGCACCTCCAAGGGAAGTAACTTCATTCCTGCAGCAGCCCCGATAACCTTGTCCGCTTACCATACGAGCTGAGATCATTTTAGAGGAGTGACTTTGTTCATGGAGTCACCCCAAGACCGAATTCCATTTGCCTCACAGTCATTGCACCCCCAGGGGAAGTGACTTCATTCCTGCAGCAGCCACGAGAACAATGTCCACTTCCCCAACGACCCGAGTTCATTGTAGTTGAGTGACTTTGTTTGTTGAGCAGCCCAGAGAGCGATTTCCGAATTCCTTACAAGCTATTGCCACACCAAGGGAGTGACGTCGTTCCATGAGCAGTATCGAGAACTCAGTCGACTTCCCCTACGAGCCAAGATCGTTGTAGGGGAGTGAAAAAGCTCACGGATACGCGCTGAGACTGATTTCCTTCTGCGTCACAGTTATCGCACCTCCAAGGGAAGTGACTTCGTTCCTGAGCAGCCCCTAGAACTCAGTCGACTTCCCCTACGTGCCAATATCGTTGTATTGGGGTGACATTGCTCGTGGAGCCGCGCCAGGATTGATTTCCATTTGTCTTACAGATATTGCACCTCCCGGGGAAGTGACTTTATTCCTGCAGCAGCCCCGAAAACCTTGCCCACTTCCCCCACGAGTCGAATTCATTGTCGGGTAGGGACATTGTTCTCGGAGCCCCGCCGTGATCATTTTCCATTCGCCTTACAGTTATTGCTCTTCCAAGGGAAGTGACTTCATTCCTGCAGCAGCCCCGAGAACCATGTCCACTTCCCCTGCGAGCTGAGATCGTTGTAGGGTAATGACTTTGTGCTCGGAGCCGCCCCGAGTGCGATTCCAAAGTTCCTTACGAGCAGCGCAACTCCAAGGGAGTGACTTCATTCCTGCAGCAGCCTCGAGAACGATGTCCACTTTCCCTAGGAGCCGAAATCGTTGTAGGGTAGTGACTTTGCTCTCAAAGCCGCGCTGAGATCGATTTCCATTTGCCTTAGAGTCATTGCACCTCAGAGGGAAGTGACTTCATCCCTGCAGCAGCCCCGATAATTCGGTCCACTTCATCTACGCGTCGAGATCATTAGAGGCGAGTGACTTTGTTCTCGGAGCCGCCTCGAGACCAACTTCCATTTGCCTTACAGTCATTGCACCTCTAGGGAAATTGACTTCATTCCTGCAGCAGATCCGAGAACCATGTTCACTTCTTTTACGAGCTGAGACCGTTGTAGGGCCGTGATTTTATTCTCAGAGCCGCCCTGAGATGGGATTTCAAAGTTCCTCACAAGCATCGCCACTCCAACGGAGTGACTTAATTCCTGCAGCAGTTCCGATAACTCTGTCCACTTCATCTACGAACCGAAATCATTGTAGGAGAGTTACTTTGTTATCGGAGCCACCACGAGACCCATTTCTATTTGCCCTACAATTATTGGACCTCCAGGGAAAGTGACTTCATTCCTGCAGCAGCTCCGAGAACTCTGTCCACTTTATCTACGAGCCGATATCATTGTAGGAGAGTTACTTTGTTGTCAGAGCCGCCTCGGGACAGATTTCCATTTGCCTTACACGCATTGCAACTCCAGTGGAATTGACTTCATCCCTGCAGCAGATCCGAGAACCATGTCCATTTCCCCTACGTGCTAAGATCGTTGTAGGGTAGTGATTTTGTTCTCGGAGCCGCAAGAGACCGATTTACATTTGCCCCACTGCCATTGCATCTCCAAGGGAAGTGACTTCATCCCTGCAGCAGCCTTGAGGACGCCCACTTTATTTTCGAGCCGAGACCTTTGAATGATAGTGACTTTGTTCGCGGAGCCGCCCCGAGAGCGATTTCAAAGTTCATTTCAAGCATCGCTACTCCATGAGAATGACTTCATTCCTGCAGCAGCTCCGAGAACTCTGTAATTTTTATCTTTGAGCCAAGATCATTGTAGGAGAGTTACTTTGTTCTCGGAGTCACCCCGAGACCAATTTCCATTTGCCTTAGAGTCATTGCACCTCCAGGGGAAGTGACTTCATTCCTGCAGTCGCCACGAGAACAATGCCCACTCCCCCTACGAGCCGAGTTCATTGTAGGGTAGTGACATTGTTCTCGGAGCCCCGTCGTGACCAATTTATATTCGCCTCACAGTTATTGCATCTCCAATTGAAGTGAGTTCATTTCTGCAGCAGCCTCGAGAACCTTGCCCACTTCCCCCACGAGCCAAGTTCATTGTAGGAAAGTGACATTATTCTCGGAGCTTCACCGTGACCAATTTCTATTCGCCTTACAGTTAATGCACCTCCAAGGGAAGTAACTTCATTCCTGCAGCAGCCCCGAGAACCATGTCCACTTCCTCTACGAGCTGAAATCGTTGTTGGATAGTGACTTTGCTCTCAGAGCCGAGCCGAGACTGATTTCCATTTGCCTCACAGCTATTGCACCTCAAAATGAAGTGACTTCATTCCTGCAGCAGCCTTGAGAACCCTTTCCACTTACCCTATGAGCTGAGATCGTTGTAGGGTAGTGACTTTGTTTGCGGAGCCGCGCCAAGACCGATTTCCTTTTGTCTTACTGTCATAGCACCTCCAGGGTAATGACTTCATTCTTGCAGCAGCCCCGCGAATTCTGTACACTTCATCCACGAGCCGAGATCATTGCAGGGTAGTTCCGAGAACTTTGTCTACTTCATCTACGAGTCGAGATCATTGTATAGACGAGTGACTTTCTTCACGGAGCCACCTCGAGACCAAATTCCATTTGCCTTACAGTCATTGCACCTCCAAGGGAATTGACATCATTCCTGCAGTAGCCTCGAGAACCCTGTTCACTTACTCTAGGAGCTGAGATCGTTGTAGGGTAGTGACTTTGTTAGCGGAATGGCGCCGAGACCGATTTCCATTTGTCTTACTGTCATTGCACCTCCAGGGAAATGACTTTATTCCTGCATCTGCCTTGAGAACTCTGTCTACTTCATCTGTAGACGAGTGACTTTGTTCTCGGAGCCGCCTCGGGACCGATTTCCAATTGCACCTCCATGGGAAGTGACTTCATTCCTGCTGCAACCACGAGAACAATATCGACTTCCTCTACGAGCCGAGTTCATTGTCGGGAAGTGACTTCATTTCTTGAGCGGCCCAGAGAGCAATTTCCAAATTCCTCACAAGCTATCGTCACGTCAAGGGAGTGACTTCGTTTCTTGAGTAGCCCCGAAAACTCAGTCGACTTCCGCTACAAGCTGAGATCGTTGTAGGGTAGTGACTTTGTTCACGGAGCCGCCCCGAAACTGATTTCCCTTCGCCGCCAAGGAAAGTGACTTGATTCCTGCAGCAGCCCCGACATTTCAGTCGACTCCACCTACGAGCTGAGATCATTGTGGGGGAGTGACATTGTTCTTGGAGACGCGCCGAGACCGATTCCATTTACTTTACAGCCATTACACCTTTTAGAGAAGTGACTTCATTCCTGCAGCACCCTCATAAACTCTTTCCACTTTATCTATGAACCGAGATCATTGCAGGATAGTGACTTTGTTCTCTGAGTAGCCCCGAAAGCAAATTCAAAGTTCCGTACAAGCATCGCTGCTCCAAGGGAGTGACTTCACTCCTGCAGCAGCTCCGAGATCTCTGTCCACTTCACCTACAAGCCGAGATCTTTGTATGAGTGTTACGTTGTTCTCGGAGCTGCGTCAAGACTGATTTTCATTTGCCTTACAGCTTTTGCACTTTCAAGGGAAGTTATTTGATTCCTAAAGTAGCCCCGAGGAATCAGTTGACTTCCCCTTAGAGCGGAGATCATGGTAGGGTAGTGACATTGTTATCGGAACGGCGCCGAGAATGACATTCATTTGCCTTACAGCTATCGAACCTCCAAGGGAAATGACTTCGTTTTGTGAGCAGCCCTGAGATTTCAGTCGACTTCCCCTACGAGCCAAGATCTTTGTAGAGTAGTGACTTTATTCTCGGAGCCACCCCGAGAGCGATTTCCAAGTTTTTATAAGCATCGTCACTCCCAGGGAGTGACTTCACTCCTGCAGCAGCTCCAAAAACTCTGTCCACTTCATCTACATTGTAGGCGAGTGACTTTGTTTGCGGAGCCACCTCGAGACCGATTTCCATTTGCCTTTCAGTCATCGGAATTGCAGGGGAAGTGACTTCATTACTGCAGCAGATCAAAGAACCATGTCCACTTCCCAAACGAGCACAGATCATTGTAGGATAGTGATTTTGTTCGCTGAGCCTCACGAGACCGATTTCCATTTGCCTTACAACCCTTGCATCTCCAAGGGAAGTAACTTCATTATTGCAGCATTACCGAGAATTCTGTACACTTCATCTACGAGCCGAGATTATTGCAGGGTAGTTACTTTGTTCTCGGAGCCGCCCCGAGAGCAATTTCAAAGTTTCTTTCAAGCATCGTCACTCCAACGGAGTGACTTCACTCCTGCAGCAGCTCCGAAAACTCTGTTTACTCCATCTACGAGCTGAGATCGTTGTAAGGGAGTGATTTTGTTCTCGGAGCCGGACGAGACCGATTTCCATTTGCCCTACAGCCATTGCACCTCCAAGGAAAGTGACTTCATTCCTGCAGCAGCCCCGAGAACCTTTTCACTTACCCTACGAGCTGAGATCGTTGTAGGGTAGTGATTTTGTTTGAGGAGCCGCCCGAGACCGATTTCCATTTGCCATGCTGTCATTGAACCTCCAAGGGAAGTGACTTCATTCCTGCAGTAGCCCCGAGAACTCTGCCTACTTCATCTACCAGCCGAGATCTTTGTATGGTTGTCACTTTGTTCTCGGAGCCGCTCCGTGAGCGATTTCAAAGTTCCTTACAAGCATCGCTACTTCATGGGAGTGACTTCGTTCCTGCAGCAGCTCCGAGAACTCTGTTCTGTTCCTCTACGAGCCGCGATCATCGTAGAAGAGTTACTTTGTTCTCGAAGACGCCCCGAGACCGATTTCAACCGCCCCGAGACCGATTTCCCTTTGCCTCACAGTCATTGCACCTCCATGGGAAGTGACTTCAATCCTGCAGCAGCCCCGAGAATTCTGTTCACTTCATCTACGAGCCGAGTTCATTGCAGGTTAGTGGCGCTAAGACCGATATTCATTTGCCTCACAGCTATCGCACCTCCAAGGGAATTGACTTCGTTCCTTGAGCCAACTGAGAACTCAGTCGACTTTCCCTACGAGCTGAGGTCGTTGTGGGGTACTGACTTTGTTCTAGGGGCCGCCTCGAGTCTAATTCTCTTTTGTCTAACAGTCTTTGCACATCCAGGGGAAGTGACTTCATTCCTGCTGCAGATCCGAGAACCTTGTTCACTTACCCTTAGAGCTGAGATCGTTGTAGGATAGTGACTTTGTTGCGGAGCTGCGCCGAAACCGATTTCCATTCGTCTAACAGCGATTGGACCTCCAGGGGAAATGACTTTATTCCTGCAGCATCCCCGAAAATTTTGTACACTTCATCTACGAGCCGAGATCATTGCAGGGTAGTGACTTTGTTCTCGGAGCCGCCCCGAGAGCAATTTCAATGTTCCTTTTAATCATCGTCACTCCAAGGGAGTGACTTCACTCCTGCAGCAGCTCCGAAAACTCTGTCCACTTTATCTACGAGCTGAGATCGTTGTAGGGTAGTGATTTTGATCTCGGAGCCGGATGAGACCGATTTCCATTTGCCTTGCTGCCATTGCACCTCCAAAGGAAGTGACTTCATTCCTGCAGCAGCTCCGAGAACCTTTTTCACTTACCCTACGAGCTGAGATCGTTGTAGGGTAGTGTCTTCATTTGCGGAGCCGCGCCGAGACTAATTTCCATTTGCCTAACGAAAAAAAATTTGCACCTTCAAGGGAAGTGACCTAATTTTTGCAGCAGCCCGGAAAACTCAGTCGACTTCCCCTACAAGCCGAGTTCGTTGTTGGGTTGCATTTTTATTCTCAGAGCCTCCCCGAGAGTTATTTTCAAGCTCCTGACAAGAATCGTCACTCCAAGGGAGTGACATCACTCCTGCAACAGCCCCGAGAACCATATCCACTACCACCTACGACCTGAGGTCGTTGTAGAGGAGTGACTTTGTTCTCGGAGCTGCGCCGAGGCCGATTTCCATTTGCCTCACTGTCATTGCACCTCAGAGGGAAGTTACTTCATTCCTGTAGCAGCCCCGAGAATTCTGTACACTTCATCAACGAGCCGAGATCATTGCAGGGTAGTTACTTTGTTCATGGAGCCGCCCCGAGAGCCATTTCGAAGTTCCTTACAAGCATCGTCACTTCAAGAGAGTGACTTCATTCCTGCTGCAGCTCCGAGAACTCAGTCCACTTCATCTACGAGTCGAGATCATTGTAGGCGAGTGACTTTGTTCTCGGAGACTCCTCGTGACCGATTTCCAACTGCCTTGCAGTCGTTGCAACTCTAGGGGAAGTGACTTCATTCCTGCAGCAGATCCGAGAACCATGTTCACTCTTCTACGAGCTGAGATCATTGTAGGGTAGTGACTTTGTTCATGGAGCCGCCCCGAAAGCGATTTCAAAGTTCCTTAAAAGCACCGCCACTCCAAGGGAGTGATTTCATTCTTACAGCAGCTCCGGAAACGCTGTTCACTTCATCTACGAGCCGATATCATTGCAGGGTAGTGACTTTGTTCACGGAGCCGCCCCGAGAGCGATTTCAAAGATCCTTACAAGCATCGCTAATCCAAGGGAAGTGATTTCATTCCTGCAGTAAACCCGAGGACTCAGTCGACTCCCCCTACGAGCTGAGATCATTGTAGGGTAGTGACATTGATCTCGGAGCGGCACCGAGACCGACATTCATTTGCCTCACAGCAATCGCACCTCCAAGAGAATTGACTTCGTTCTTTGAGCAGCCCCGAGAACTCAGTCGACTTCCCCTACGAGCCGAGATTGTTGTGGGGTAGTGACTTTGTTCAAGGGGCCGCCTCGAGAGCAATTTCTTTTTGTCTTACAGTCATTGCACCTCCAGGGGAAGTGACTTCATTCATGCAGCAGATGTAGGGTTGGGACTTCAATCTCAAAGCCGCACTGAGACCGATTTCCATTTGCCTTACTACCGTTGCACCTCCAAGGGAAGTGACTTCATTCCTGCAGCAGCCCCGAGAACCTTGTTCACTTAACCCACGAGCTAAGATCGTTGAAGGGTAGTGACTTTGTTTGCGGAGCCGCGTCGAGACCGATTTACATCCGTCTTAAAGCCAATGCACCTCCAAGGGAAATTAGTTCATTCCTGCAGCATTTCCGAGAACTCCGTTCACTTCATCTACGAGCCAATATCATTGTAGGTGAGTTACTTTGTTCTCGGATTCGCTTCGAGACTGATTTCCATTTGTCATACAGTAATTGCACCTGCAAGGGAAGTGACTTCATTCCTGCAGCAGCCACGAGAACCTTGTCTTCTTACCCTACGAGCTGAGATCGTTTTTGGAGAGTGACTTTGTTCCCGGAGCTGCGCCGAACCTATTTCCATTCGTCTTACAGCGATTGCACCTCCAGGGGAAATGATTTCATCCATGCAGCAGTTCCGAGAACTCCGTTCACTTCATCTACGAGCCGAGATCAATGTAGGGTAGTGACTTTGTTCTAGGAGCCGCCCTATGAGCGATTTCAAAGTTCCTTACAAGCATCGCTACTCCAAGGGAGTGACTTCATTCCTGCAGCAGCCTCGAGAACCATGTCCACTTCTCCTACGAGCTGAGATCGTTGTAGGGTAGTTATTAACTTTTTCTCTATTCCAGCTGGGGGAAACTGGTGTTGAGGAAATAAACTCGATTGAGCATCGTAGTAGTTTATTTAACCAGGCTAGTTAAAGAGTTGAGTTGTGTTTCTTTTCACAAGCTAATACAATTTAACACTTTATTGAGAATTCAGTTGAGGGGGACAAGATTGGAGAGGGACGCGGAGGAGAGCCAGTGATGCAAGGAGACGTTGAGGTCGAGTCGTCAAGTCTTCAAGTCCTCAAGTCTGATGGCTCAGCAACGTGCAGAGCTCATATACTGGGGTATAGGTCAGAACACCACGGGCGGATTGGAAAGCCAGATAGCTGGGCTTGTTTTGGGGCCATGAAGGAGACCGTTCTCTTGCGAGCACTTGGCAGGGAACATGTGGCTGGTTCTCGGCCCGGCAATCTACATAGTATTGTAACACTTATCCTGGTTAGACACGCATCTATATCAGCAGTTTTAGAGTCAGTACGCGCAGCTATATTTGACACTTTAGCACCGGAGGTGACAGTTGGATTTATATGAGAAAGGCTGCAGACACAGGCTAGCAGCGGTTAGTTCCTTGTTAGGCGGTCTGTGTCGAAGGCGCTAGTACACGTTATGGAGGTGCGGGACGAAATACATTTATGGGTCGCTAATAATAATAATAACGACACGGGGACTCGGCCGTGGGTCGGGTGCGAATAAACCTTGGGTGAAAACTACACAGTTCGTTTAACACTACACCCTATATCCCTAATTGATATTACAAAGTAATTATTAATTAAGTCTATAAGTAATAAGTTCCCGCAGAAGAACCTAAAGTATGCAAGCGACAGAAAATAAGGGCCGAAGACAAGCTTCTTGGTCGTTCCGCCAGGCCAGGTAGTGTAGTCGTCCTTGTAGGAGGCGGCTGCCGTGTTTTCTTTGACGTAGGTAGGTAGAAAATCGGCGACCGGGGTTTTCTAGGCCCACTACGAAGGCGGGGCGCGGGGTCGAAAACTGGTGGCCTAAGTTCGGTACATCGAAGCTCGGGAAGGAGTTAAGCCCGTTCGCGAGAGGCAAGAAGAGTACACCATAATTAATCACTAAATACATACAATAGTTAGTTATGAACGTATTGTGAATATGACTACAGCCCAGTGCGTTCCTTGTTAAAAATACTGAGTTGATGTCTCAGTTGAGGGAGAATTCAATTTAACAAGTGCAAATGCCATTTAACAAATGCCGGGGGGGGGCCGGGGGGTACGCAAACTCTAATTTAGTTTCTTAGGTACATCTAGGCAAAGCTGGATATAGTTCGGGAACAGGGGCCGATGGAGGATACACCTGTCTATCCGTATTAGTACCTGCATCAACATTATACGGTTTATGAATGTCTATCGGGGAGCTGTGAAATCTGCGTTTAAGTTGGTGTGTCTCGTTTTTGGCTACATCTCGAATATGGTCACCTTTGGCTCGTAAGCTTCCTCGGAAACCTCGTATTCCTTCCCTATTTGGGAATGGAATCTTTTTAGTCCGTAGGCTATCTCTGACTCCTTGAAACCTTTCCTGCAGAGTGTGCAAAGTGGACTCACGGGGTCCAGTATTGTGTGTTTTTTGCGATATATCCATTTGAGGAACAGAAAAGCTATGAAGAGGGAATCAATGACAACAACTATGGTTAGAACAGTCTGGGCATATATAGAGTAGATTGCGATCTGTTCTGGCTGCAGACCATGATAATCGGAGTCGATGGTAAATGGGTAATCTGAGTTTACTATTTTAATCAGTTCCTGGAGACTGGAGTGTACGACACTGGATTTGTTCACGTTGATGATAGGAAGATAAGTGGGGTCGAAAATACAGGTCAAGGATTTGTTGGGCTCGGGGATTTCAATAGATACCATCTGTTTAGCGGGCCAGAGTAAATCATCAGTCTGCACGTCACAAGCTAAAAGAAGTTTATGCAGTCCAACGAAGGTATCTCTCGTCTTGTGGGACGGGCAGTCCAGAGTTACTCTCGTAGATTCTGAAAAGTAGATTACTCTATGCTGGTCCGTCTCTACCATAAATGTGTCCATGAATCCGCTTTTGTGGTGGTTGCATAATTGCAACATTGCAGTTGCGTTCTGTTGAAAAGCCTTCCATTCGCACGTAGATTTCTGATCATAATAGATAGGTTCGACTTCCAAAAGGAGATGATTCGTCGTTAAGATGGGGTACATGTTAGTTTTATCCGTAATGATATAGGTATTGTTGCTTCTGAGTATTACGTTCCGTAATTCAGGGATGACAAGAGACGTTGAATCTAGTTTTAGGGGGTGTGCTATTAGTGTGAATACATCGTATGACGTCGTATACGTCAGAGATATGACCATCAAGAATTTATGATGTGATACTTTTTGTATTTTCAATATATGCACTATGTGTTCGAGTTGATATCGGGATATTTCAAGCGGGAAGTCTAACGTTGGGAAAGACTTGCGACCTTCTACAACGATGTTATTCAGGGATTTTAAGTCAATTAATTCAGGGTTTACTATACCTTCTTCGAGCAGAGATACTGTAAGCTCGCTTGATCTAAAAGTAGTCCGGACGTCCGTTAGGCTTGCTAATAGCTGGTCTAGATTCCACTAATTGCTTGATGAATGTCCGCTAAGTCTTGTGTATCAGCCAATTTATCAAGAACCTTCTTCACTGCCTCAAAAGAATCAGTCACGTTTGGGGACAACATGTCTAGTCTATCGTTAGTCAATTTAATGAGTTTATTGTGTTGTTGGATATTTCTGTTTAAGGCGTCGACGTCGCCTAGATTACTGGTATCGAAAATTTTAGAAAATAAGTAACTTCCCAGAAATCCTAATCCTAATCCAATCACTAGCGGATTCCGGGGCTGACTTTGTCTTCCAAGCCGTAAGGGCCTTACCTCGGACAAGTAATTTATCAAGGAGGGGGCATTAATCGGATTAGTAATATTTAGTACTGAGACTAGTATTATCAGTACGTTGAGTTACTCATGCCTTTTTCAGCATAGTCCAGATTATTGTAGCTTGGTCACGGAAGGCGTAGAATTTTGTCCAAAGTTCACTACCTCGGCCATTACAGAGTAACAAGTCAAATATATAATGGAGGGTACTCAGATATTCAGTCTCTAACTTTAAAAACGTATATCCGTATCGGTTTAGTTGATTTCGGGTCCCTCCAACTAATGTAGTGTTTGCTAACACCTGGGCTATTTGAGTAGCAGCGTCCAAATCGGACGAGTACTTAGAACAAGTGATATTGATAAAGCCGAGATTTACTCGGGACAGAAGGAACGCACCTGGAATGTGGGCATATCTGAGCCAGGGGATGACGGTGACAGGCTTTGTCTCCGTAATCGTTGTTGCTGATCGGGGGGCGTTTTTCCCAGAATATGGGGCCTGCTTGTGTCAGTGCAACAAGAACGACGGCTCCCATGAGTAGTATGACCAATTCCATGGTACTTAGGGAATCTGTAACATATATATTAGGGGGTTAATACCTTACGTAATTAACTATCATTACTCACGAGTCTTGATACGACAGTGGTTATTCTAAGTGACATTATAAGCAAATTAACCATTCCGAACGAAACGATAAGAATGGTTACTTCAACCATACAAAGAAAAGGTGTGGGCTGATTGCAGTGGTACATTGCAGGGGCGATCGCTTGCAGCGTGGGTAGGTGTGCGGCCTGCGTTGACCTTGTCCTTTCCCTTTTGTGCTGGCAGGTTACTAAGTCCGATTGCAGGCTCTCACTGGCTGGATTCGTGCTGGAACCGGTTTGTGTGGAGGAGTGCTGGCTGTTGGAGTAGCGGTCTGTGGACGGGTCAGGGGAGGTGGTGCGGAGCATGGCGGTTGCCGTGTAATTATATAGTCGGGATGGACTATATTTGTTTTCTTCGTGGCAATTTCTTGGAGCTCCCACGCTTTCCCTTTGCTTTTGTTCACTAAAAAGGATCCGCGAACAGGCAAGTCTAGCTTTTGCTTAGAGATCTGCCGAAGGGTAGCGTAGACCGATCTCCCACTGAGATGTGTTTAGCTTTTCTTCCAGCATTTGCGTATGCAGTGTAGAAAGTTTGGGCGGCGAGAAGAGTGTCTCTACAGTGAGTTCGCACTTTTCGCAAGCGTTGCATATGTTGATGTAGCTCATCTTCACTATACTGTAGTTTGGGAGGTGTGAGGGTAGCAGTTGCGGAATCATAGCCGAAAAGAGCGTCGAATGGAGCCTCTCTTATACTACTGTTAGAAGTGTTGGTAATTGTTAACTGTATTGCTGGTAATAATTTATCCAAATCCTTAGCTGCTAGTTGATTAGTGTAAATTCTCAACAGTTTGTTTACTTCACGATTTATGCGTTCTGAGAGTTTTTGTGACGCTGCGTGGTATGGAGCTATTTCCACCATTTTGGCGTTGTAGTATTTCAAAAAGTTAATCAGTTTATCGGAGGTATACTCTGAGGCATTGTCAGTGATCCTGACACTGCTAGCGCCATAATTGGAATTAACTTTTCTTAGGGCTTCTATTATTGAATCAGTATCCTTGTGTTTTAAAGGAAAAAGTATCGTGTATCTAGTAGTGCAATCTTTGATCGTCAATATGTACTGGCTTCCTATTCTGTTATTCTCAGAGGACCGAGGATGTCAGACGATATGGTGTGAAAGGGTCTGATGGGTACAGGATATTTCTCTGTGGGAACTGGTTTGGGTACTTTCTTTGATTGAATGCACAACTCACAATCATCACAGAGTTGGTTTATCAGGTGGCGTTCTTGCGAGTTATAGAAGTTTCTAACAAACATTTTGAGTGTTCGTTCGGGTCCTTTATGACCAGCAGTTGTGTCGGTATGTATTACTTTGAATGCTTGTGGCAGAAAACTGGTGGGAAGATATGGTGCGAGGAATTCATCACCCAGGGTTTCTCTCGTTATTTTCCGTACTATGTAGAGTACGCCGTTCAATATCTTACTGTTTAACAGGATATCAGTGGAAATAGTATTTTCCGTGTCTGGGTTACTAGAATGAGTACCGTCGTTTCTTAGCTGTCCACATAGTTGACGACACGAGGAATTCTTCCTTCGCGCGTTTTGTAGTTCCTTTTCGGTCCATGGGACCTTCTCGGGGATGTAGTCGTGTAGAGCTGCGTTGCAGATCTCGTTTCGTGCGAGGAGATCCTCTTGGAGCTTTGTAGTTAAGATGTTAGTGCTGCTTGTGTCAACCGGTAGTCTTGATAGGGTATCCGCATAGTTGATGTCTTTGCCTTCCACATAATAGAGGTTAATGGCGTATTCTTGGGTCAATAGGGCCCATCTTTGCAAACAGTTTTCTTTCGTGGGCTTCCTTAGAGCACCTAACAACGGTTTATGGTCAGTGTACAGGCGTACGGGAATTAATAAAATTATGTGCCTGAACTGTTCGAGTGCATATACGAGGGCTGAGGCCTCTTTCTTGGTCTTCGAATAGCTTTTTTGCGCGTTATTGAGAGTTTTAGATACGTACGCCACGGGGTGTAATAGTACTTCGTGCTTTTGCATTAGTACGGCGCCTTCACCGGAATTCGAGGCGTCCGTGTGGAGATGAAATGGTAAGTGGTAATTTGGGAACTTCACTATCGAAGCCTGGGACAATTTCTTTTTGAGAGTTTCGACCGCAGTCGTCTGCGCCGGAGTCCATAGGAACGTAGCGTTTTTTCGTAATAATTCGTAAAGCGGTTCCGCGATTTCTGCGAATTTGGGGACGAACAGACGGAAATAATTTACAACCCCAAGGAAAGATTGGGTTTATTTTTTATTTGCCGGTATGGCATCATCTTAATTGCAGCTACTCGCTCATTGGTTATTGTCATGCCTTCTTTAGTCATTTCATATCCGAGGATTTTTACCTCGTTGGCAAATAAGTGACATTTTTGTATTTTTAGTTTGATTCCGGCTTCGCTCAGTTTTTGTAAGACGCAATCTATCGCTTCCAAGTGTTGCTTAGTGTTTTTACTAAATAGGATGATATCATCCATGTACGCGAGACATTGCGGTCCTAGTGTCTCGTAGAGTACTTTATTAATTACGCGGGCAAAAAATTCGGGTGCACCCTGGAGACCAAATGGAATTCGGTTTCATTCGTGTTTGCTGCTTCCTACAGTGATAGCCGTTTTTTCGCGATCATCTGCATGAATCTCACACTGGTGATACGAACTAGCGAGGTCTAGCGTACTAATGTAGATAGATTGACCCAAGGAGTTGTGTACATCGGAGATGCGAGGCAGAGGATATGAAACGGGCTCTAGGATTTTATTCAATTCATGATAATCGATACACAGGCGTATGTCACGGTTACCGTGTTCGACTATGATTAATGGGCTGTTATAGGAAGACTTTGAACATGAGATAGTTCCCTCATCTAGCATAGTTCTAATTACTTGGTCTGGTTTATCTTGAAACGCGTATGGTATTCGGTACGGTGCTTTGTTCACCACGATATTTTCTTTTAGGCGTAGTTTCAGCTGATCTCCCGTGTATTTCCCTAAAGGTTCACTGGGGAGCCAACAGGCGTTTCTGTAGCGGTTCAATATTTCCAGCAGGGCTGTTGTGTCGTTGGGGTCACCGCAACTAATGTCCTCTTGCGTTAGCATTTTATAGCAATCGTCCACGGGCAAGTCGGGCTCAACTGGTTGAGCCACAAGTACAGTTTCGGGTGTTAGATATTCAGCACTACATAGTTCCGTGCCCTTTTTCAGAATCACTGGGTTTTCGCTCAAGTTGGCGAAATTTACTTTGATGCTTTTGTTCTCAACTAGAGTAAGTACACCAGCTATGGCTACTGCAGGGTTGAGGTGAGTGTGATGTAGTAAATGTACGTTAAAACTTGTCTGGAACTGGTCTTGACTCGTAAAGTTAGTGATTGCTCGCTCAGGCGAAACCAGTTTGATCAGAACCGGTTCGTCAGCCGATAAACCGTCCACTACTGTGTTCGTAACCTCACTGTAGCCGGGTGGACTTTCACTCTCCTTCGCGGCACAGGCGACCTTCGCGGGAGAGCCACCTCTGATTACACTGTCCTTTAAAGTGAATCTGAGGACATGAATTGGGGGCGACTCACTAGTTGTGTTAGCGTCAAGAGAAAAACGTAGTCTCTTTGATGGAAGTCTATAACCGCATGCCTTAGAATATTTATGCAAATCAGCAGGTCATGTTCTATACGGTCATTCTTCTTGAATATTAGTACACGGGTGTTAAAACATCTCGCAGGTGTCTCCACCTGAGCTATTGCTTGTCCTAGTATAGGAATTTGACTTCCATTCGCATCTAATACTTGGCCTCTATAGGGTTCCGAGCCGTAGACCTCAGTTCTTAGCGGAGTCAGCTACGAGCGTCGTAGTAGCTCCTGTATCGATGTATGCTTTCAGTTCTCGTCCATTCATTTCGACTTTTAAATGCGGGACATTCATGTCAATCCTTTTCCGTTCCCTAAGGTGTGGAGTCGCTAGTCAGTACTGGTTAGGCTCGGCTTTCCCTTCATATAAGTTAGAGTCCCAGTCGTCAACGTCAAAGTCATGTCTTGCAGGTACGTCGTGTTGGTCTGTCGTGAGCTCATCAGCCTGTGCCATGCGTACGTGGGTCTGTGGAACTTTTCGTTGCTGTACGCGAGCATCGCGTATACATTCGTTGGTGTTATGAGAATCTCTAATCTTACAATTGTCACAGTTTTTCCGTTGGCGTGAGCTAGCCGGGTTTTACATTGCTTAGCAGTGTGTACATACTTGGTGCAAAAGGCACATGATTGACATTCCATTTTAACATGACCTGTTTTCCCACAGTTGTAACACGTTATTGGCGACCGATTGTTATTAACTACGCGAGGTGCCGTCCTTAGTTCCGACGAGGAGGGGGACGGGGGCGTTAAGTTAACCGGGGGTGTTTGGAGCCGGGCCTGCCAAATAAATTCGTCCGGGTTGTCTTGCTTTTTAGTCGACGTGCGCAACTTATATTTCTCTACAGTTTTCCCCGTTTCGGACATGAATCTCGTAGAAGAGTTTCTAGGACCGAAGTTTGACAGTTTGTCATACACTTTGTTCGCAGTTTGAGAGGCTACAAAGAGGTGCATTACAAAATTCTGTACGACGTTTAGCAAAGAGATCGGCTCAGCATTTGGTATCGAAGTGGAAGCGGAAGTAGAAGCGCTAGTAGGCGGCGGAGGCGGAACTGGGATGGTACTAGCCAATAAGGTTTCCTCGCCGAAGTCTCACTAAGTAAGAGCTTCATTTTTAAGGTAGGCCTCTGCCACGGCACGCGACGCATTTTCTAGAGAGGTCATACCGCAGGACATATTGTCTGGCGTGAGTGTCGTTCCTAGCAATGCTCGTGCGGCGTGTCGGAATTCAGTCCTTGAAAGACGGGTACATATTGAGAAACTCGGATTTAACTTCATCAAATGTGACATGTCTGCCAGCGTAACAAGTGAGTAATTTAATCGCGTCTCCTCTTTTTTATCTATGAGCGAGAAAAGGATTTGGAGTTTTTTATCGTCCGCTGTTACGTTATTCTGTAAGAAATGGTTTTCGACGGTTCTCATGAACGTACGCGCTTCAATATGGGGTTTAAAGTGCATTTCGCCTACTTAAGGGTTACCTGCGAATTTCGGTAAATCCTGTAAGACTGTGAGTTGATTAATCGCCATTTTGTTGTTCAAGAGTTACTGACTTTAATATAAAGTTACTTTCTAGCTTCACTTCACTCTTAACACTTCACTTCTATGTTCACACTTAACACTTCACTAATCAGGAATGTTAGGTTAACGGTTTAACTTGCATATCACACATATACTCAAGGTTTCTGGAGTTCGGCGGGTTGTCCGCTGTTGCTCCTTCTGCTTCTTGCAGTCGGAAGCGATGCTCTCCTCTCAGCCGGTATCTTGTCATCTTCACCTTATAGAGAAGTTGCTGTTTTTACTAGGGATATTTCTCCCAATCTGACTCCCAATCCTGTCTACAGCGCCTGTATTAACTTTTTCTCTACTCTAGCTGGGAGAAACTGGTGTTGAGGAAATAAACTCGATCGAGCTTCGTAGTAGTTTATTTAACCAGGCTAGTTACGGAAATAGAGTTAAGCTGTGGTTCTTTTCACGAGCTAATACAATTTAACTCGTTATTGGGAAGTCAGCTGAGGGGGACAAGATTGGAGAGGGACGCGGAGGAAAGCCAGTGATGCACGAAAACGTTGAGGTCGAGTCGTCAAGTCTTCAAGTCCTCAAGTCTGATGGCTCAGCAACGTGCAGAGCTTATATACTGGGGAATAGGTGACAACACCACCTGGCGGATTGGAAAGCACGATGACTGGGCTTGTTTTGGGGCCATAGAGGAGACCGTTCTCTTTCGGGCACTTGGCAGGGAACATGTGGCTGGTTCTCGGCCAGGCAATCTACATGATATTGTAACACTTATCCTGGTTAGACACGCATCTATATCATCAGTTTTAAGAGTCAGTACGCGCAGCTATATTTGACACTTTAGCACCGGAGGTAACAGTTGGATTTATAGGAGTAAGGCTGCAGACACAGGCTAGCAGTGGTTAGTTCCTTGTTAAGCGGTCCGTGTCGAAGGCGCTAGTACACTTAATGGAGGTGCGGGCCGAAATACATTAATAGGTCAGTAATAATAATAATAACGACACGGGGACTCGGCCGTGGGTCGGGTGCGAATAAACCTTAGGTGAAAACTACACATTTCGTTTAACAGTAGTGACTTTATTCTTGCGACTTCATTCTTGCAGCAGCCCCGAGAACTCTGCCTACTTCATCTACGAGCCGAGATCTTTGTATGGGTGTTACTTTGTTCTCGGAGCCACCCCGCGAGCGATTTCAAAGTTCCTTACAAGCATCGCTTTTTCATGGGCGTGACTTCATTCCTGCAGCAGCTCCGAGAACTCTGTTCTGTTTGTCTACGAGCCGGGATCATTGTAGAAGAGTTACTTGATTTTCGATGACGCCCCGAGACCGATTTCAACCGCCCCGAGATCAATTTCCCTTTGCCTCACAGTCATTGCACCTCCATGGGAAGTGACTTCATTCCTGCAGCAGCCCCGAGAATTCTATTGACTCCATCTATGAGCTTTGATCAATGAAAGGTAGTTACTCTGTTCTTGGAGCCGTCCCGAGAACGATTACTAAGTTTCTTACAAGCATCGCCAATCCAAACTAGTGACTTCATTCCTGCTGCAGCTCCGAGAACTCTGTCCACTTTATCTACGAGCTGATTCCATTATAGGAGAATTATTTTGTTCTCGGAGCCGCCCAGAGGCCAATTTCCAAGTTTCTTACAAGCATCGCCACTCCAAGGGAGTTACTTCAATCCTGCAGCAGCCCCGAGAGTTCTGTCAATTTCCCCTACGAGCTGAGATCGTTATAGGGTAGTGATTTTGTTCTCGCAGCCGCACGAGACCAATTTCCATTTGCCTTACTGCCATTGCACCTCCAAGGGAAGTGACTTCATTCCTGCAGCAGCACTGAGGACGCCCACGTTATCTACGAGCCGAGACCTCTGTATGGTAGTGACTTTGTTTACGGAGCCGCCCCGAGAGCGATTTCAAAGTTCCTTACAAGCATCGACAATCCATAAGAATGACTTCATTCCAGCAGCAGCTCCGAGAACTCTGTCCTGTTCATCTTCGAGCCGATATTATTGTAGGAGAGTTACTTTGTTCTCGGAGTAACCCCGAAACCGATTTCCATTTGCGAGAACAATGCCCACTCCCCCTACGCGCCGAGTTCATTGAAGGGTAGTGTCATTGTTCAAGGAGACCCGCCGTTGATACCAATTTCCATTCGCCTCACAGCTATTGCACCTCCAAGGGAAGTGACTTCATTATTGAGGCAGCATCGAGAACCTTGCCTACTTCCCCCACGAGCAGTGTTCATTGTAGGAAAGTGACATTGTTCTCAAAGCCCCGCCGTGACCAATTTCCATTCACCTTACAGTTATAGCACCTCCAAGGGACTTGCCTTCATTCCTGCAGCAGCCCCGAGAACCATGTCTACTTCCCTTACGAGCTGAGATCGTTCTAGGGGGTTATAGCTTTGTGCTCGGAGCCGCCCCAAGTGCGATTTCAAAGTTCCTTACGAGAATCACCACTCCAAGGGAGTGACTTCATTCCTGCAGCAGCCCCGAGAACCATGTCCACTTCCCTTACGAGCCGAAATGGTTGTAGGGTAGTGACTTTGTTCTCAAAGCTGCGCCGGGATCGATTACCATTTGCCTTACAACCATTGCATCTCCAAGGGAAGTGACTTCATTCCTGCAGCAGCCCCGAGAACCTTGTTCACTTACCTTTGGAGCTGAGATCGTTGAAGGGTAGTGACTTTGTTGCGGAGCTGCGCCGAAACCAATTTCCATTCGTCTAACAGCCATTGGACCCCCAGGGGAAATGACTTTATGCTTGCAGCATCCCCGAGAATTCTGTACTCTTCATCTACGGGCCGAGATCATTGCAGGGTAGTGACTTTGTTCGCGGAGAATGCTAAAGAGACACGCATTGTGAGTTGTTGTGCTACTCTTTTTCTGTACTTTCGTCGTCTCGGATCAATATTTTGCATGCGGGATCGCCCACACTGTCGAAAACCAAGAGGTGAAAATTCAAATATTCAACATTTAACCTAACTTTGAGGGTTAATAACATTTTTTTCGCCTACAAAATGGTTTAGGGGAACGATATAGAGTAGTTCCACTTTTCCTCTGCAAGAAACTTTTTTCTGATTGTCTCTAGCATGTCCGTGTGGCTCACGCTATGCGTTTGCGCATAAGTCAAATTTATTTTTTCCCGAAAAAAATTATCAAGTTCCAATGAACAGCTACCTGATCGAGTGTCTGGAGCACTCGGGGGGGGGGGGGCGCGTTCCACGGTCCCTATAGTGTTTTTGCACTAGTTGATTCTTGGGTGTCGTTCGTCATTTTGCTCCGTGAAGATTTCGATATCATTACTCAAGTGTTGCCAGTATGCGAGGTCGCTGTCACTTGCACCGATTTAACTCTAACTTTCCTTGGGCAGGTTCGGCCATAGACCACGCGGTGTCTTCATGGGGGCGGAACCGTGATGAAAGCAAATGCTGCTAATGGCAGCTAAAGCCACTGATCACTCGAGTTTTCACGAACGAACGGTTTGGAAAAAACAAAACGAAAGTCTTGGGGAATTGTGACCATGATTTCAGGGTGCAGAATAGCGAAACTTTTGAGCTTAATAACTTCTGAATGACTTGTCAGAACATTTTAAGGTTTCAATATGTCGTAGCACTACTCTTCACCTGTCGATCGCATATTTTGTTTTTTTCTCTGCGACTTCTGGATGACTCACGCTAAGTTATTCCACAAGGTGAGAAAATCAAAAATTTCTGAAATCGAAAATTCAACCTTTAATAACTTTTGAACCGCTGTTAAGAATGATACGGCATCCAAAACGATGCTGTAGTGCTACACAAGGGCTTTTTAACGCACACAGTATTTTGCTATGAAACCACTGGTTGGCTCACGCTAAGCCCTTGAAAGGGGTAAAAGTTTGATAACACGAAAATTTACCAAATTTGACTTGGAATAACTTTTGAACCAAGCTGCAGAATGGTGACAGTCACGAATTATAAGTTGTTGCGCTACTCGTCGTTGTCGAACCTTTCAATTGAATCAAGTTTTTACCCACACGATCGCCCACAAAATCAAAAATCAAAAAGTGTAAGCTCGCAAGTTTCATTTTAGCTCAACTTTGAAATATGATACGTTCTTCTCCGCGTGCAGAATGATTTGGAAAAACAAAATATTGTAGGCCCTTTTTTTCTACAAGAAACTTCAATCCGTTTGTCTCTAGCATGTCTGAATGGCTCACGCTATGCGTTTCCGCAAATGCATAATGATGAACATAATGGCGAATATTATCAAAACTTTGGGGCCTAATAACTTTTGAACAACCGGTCAAAATGTTTTGGGGTTTCATAACATTGTAGCACTACTCTTTACCTGTCGAACGAGTTTTTTGTTTCTTCTCTGTGACTTCTGGATAGCTAACGCTAAGCGATTCCGCAAAGAAAAAAAATCAAAATTCCAATAAACGAAAATTCAAACTTTAAAAACTTTCAAACCGCTCGTCAGATTGTTTTCAGGTGCAAATATATTAGAGAACTTTGAAGTGGCTTTCGAATGCACAGGTCGTTTTTTTCTGTGAGACCTCTGGATCGCTCACGTTAAGCCCTTAAAAAACGACGGCAACCGAAAAAATAAAAAAAATTGACCAACTTTTACTTGGAAAAGCTTTTTAACAAAGCTGCAGAATGCTAAGAGACACGAATAGTAAGTTTTTCTGTACTTTCGTTTCCTTGGATCAATATTTTGCCCGCGGGATCGTCCACAATATTGGAAACCAAAAAGTGAAAATTAGGAAATTAAAAATTTAACCCATTTTTGAGGGTTGATTACATTTCTTTTCGCTCGCAAAATGGTTTGGGGGAACAATATACTGTAGTTCCACTCTTCTTCTACAAGAAACTTTTTTCTGATTGTCTCTAGCATGTTTGTGTGGCTCACGCTATGCGTTTGCACAAAAGTCAAATTTCATGTTTTCGAAAAAAATGATCAAGTCCACATGAACAGCTACCTGATCGAGTGTCCGGAGCTCTCGAGGGGGCCGGTCCACGGTCCCTACAGTGTTTCTGCACTAGTTGATTTTTGGGTGTCGTTCGTCATTTTGCTCTGCGAAGATTTCGATATCACTACTCAAGTGTTGCCAGTAGGCGAGGTTGCTGTCACTTGCACCGACTTAACTCTAACTTCCCTTGGGCAGGTTCGACCATAGACCACGCGGTGTCTTCACGGGGGCGGAACCGTGAAGAAAGCACATTCTGCCAGTGGCAGCCTAAGCCACTGACCACTCGAGTTTGTCGGACGAACAGTACGGAAAAAAACACTTCGAAAGTCTTGGGGATTTGTTACCACGGTTCCAGGGTGCAGAATCGCGATACTTTGGATCTTAATATTTTCTGAACGGCTCATCAGAACATGTTGGTGTTTCACTATGTTGTAGCAAAACTCTTTACCTGACGAAGGCATATTTTGTTTCCCTTCTGCGACTTCTGGATGACTCACGCTAAGCTATTCCGCAAGGTGAGAAAATCAAAAATTTCTGAAATCGAAAATTCAACTTCTAATTACTTTCGAACCGCATGTCATAATGATGCGGTATACGATTACGATGTAGTAGAGATACGCAATAGCTTTCGAACGCACACATCATTTTTTTCTGAGAAACTACTGGTTGGCTCACGCTAAGCACTCGAAAGAGGTATAAATGGAAAATTCAAAAATTTACCAACTTTGACTTGGAATAACTTTTAAGCCAAGCTGCAGAATGCTAACAGACACGAATTATAAGTTGTTGTGCTACTCTTTTACTGTTGAAACTTTTATTTGAATCAATTTTTTTATGGACGGGATTATAGGTGTTATAGTTGTTTTAGTTGTTTTAGTTATTTTAGTTGTTTTAGGTGTTAGTTGTTTTTAGGTGTTATAGTTGTTATATGTGTTTTAGGTGTTATAGGTGTATTAGTTGTTTTAGGTGTTATAGTTGTTTGAGTTGTTTTTTAGTTGTTATAGTTGTTTTAGTTGTTTCAGTTGTTTTTGGTGTTTCAGTTGTTTATGTTGTTCTATGTGATTTAGTTGTTTAGTTGTTTCAGTTGTTTTAGTTGTTCTAGTTGTTCCAGTGGTTTTAGTGGTTTTAGTTGTTTTAGTTGTCTTTATTGTCATAGTTGCTTTAGTTGTTTTAAGTGTTTTAGTTTTTATAGTTGTTTAGTTGCTTTACTTGTTTCAGTTGTTTTAGTTGTTTTAGTTGTTTTAGTTGTTTTAGTTGTTTTAGTTGATTAGTTGCTTAGGTGTTATAGTTGTTTTATGTGTTTAAGTTGTTTTAGGTGTTTTAGTTGTTATAGTTGTTGTGGTTGTTCTAGGTGTTCTAGGTATTTTAGTTGTTCTAGTTGTTTTAGTTGTTTTAGGTGTTATAGTTGTTATAGTTGTTTTAGTTGTTTTAGTTGTTGTAATTTTTTTAGAAGTTTTAGTTGTTCTAGGTGTATTAGGTGTTTTAGGTGTTCCATGTTTTTTAGTTGTTCTAGGTGTTAAATTTCCGAATTTTCACTTTTTGGTTTCCAATATTGTGGACGATCCCGCGGGCAAAATATTGATCCAAGGAAACGAAAGTACAGAAAAACTTACTATTCGTGTCTCTTAGCATTCTGCAGCTTTGTTAAAAAGCTTTTCCAAGTAAAAGTTGGTCAATTTTTTTTATTTTTTCGGTTGCCGTCGTTTTTTAAGGGCTTAACGTGAGCGATCCAGAGGTCTCACAGAAAAAAACGACCTGTGCATTCGAAAGCCACTTCAAAGTTCTCTAATATATTTGCACCTGAAAACAATCTGACGAGCGGTTTGAAAGTTTTTAAAGTTTGAATTTTCGTTTATTGGAATTTTGATTTTTTTT